>PVIA01006694.1:23207-93851 GCA_004024845.1 Tonatia bakeri
CGAGCGGGCTGGAAGTCTGCAGGCTGGGCTGGGGGGTGGGGCGCCTGACTGCAGAGAACAGTGCCCCGATCGATGGGTTCAGGCAGTGGGGCTCTGCCCCTTCCTCCTGCCCCAAGGGATGTTGGACTCGGAGGCATGAAGCATCATACTCTGGACATCCTGGACCCACACCTCCAGGTGCTAGACTCGCCTGTACTGTGGTCATGCCACCTTCTCTTTGTCCCTTTGAGTTTTTATCTGGTGTGGACTGCAGATGACCGCAGGGCAGTGGAGCAGCGGTCAGAGTAGGGGCGAATGGACAGGGCTGCTCACCAAGAACCTCTCGGGAAGGGAGGCTCAGGAATACACTCGTGGCCCTTGGGACAGTTTCTGAGCCCTGCAAATGCAGGAGATGCTGCAGGACAGGCTGGCTCCTGGCAGCCTGCAAATCTTTTGGTATGATGGCTCTGCTGAGCACCGAGGCTCATCCTGGACCTGTTGGTTCTCATGGGCTTCTCTTCTGGTTCAGCAGAGACAGCTGGGGGGTCCCAGCCTCGGTGTCCCTCTGAGCGTGTCATGGTCACAGCCCTAATACCATGGGAGGCTCCTCTTCTCCCTCCGTCAGCTTCTCGGGGGACCCCTGTGTCTATCTCAGGGGACCCAGCTCCTTGCACACTGTCTGCCACATGGTAGGTGCTTGATAAATGAACAGGGACAGAGCCCAGCCCTGCCCTAGGCCTCAGGGGGCAGCAGGGACAGAGACAGCCTCTGCCCTCACAGAAGGAGGGTGCTGGCTAAGTGACCCTCTGCTCCATTTTGCAGATGGGGACGTAGAGTCCTGGACCGGCCACCCGGTCTGCCCTCAGCCACCCACTGGGCTCGGCCAGCTGCTGGGCCTGAACGGTGAGCTGGCTGAACTCCAGGGAGTCATGGGGATCGGGCCGGAGAGCAGTGCCCCTGCTTTGGGCGGGAACATCTGCTGAGAGGAACAGCTGTCTCTGCCCTGCGCTGAGCGGCTCCCGTGGGAATGTGGTCTGTGGCTTGGCAGAGAACTGACACAGCTCCTTCACCACCCGTGGCCATTTGTGGGGTGGGGGTGTGCAGAGTTCTGGGGCCTTTGTCATATCTGTCGGCGGTTGTCTCTCTAGGCCTGCATTGTCCCTTCTTCCTGTTCTTTCCCACTTTAACTTCTGGGAGGCCTGCAAAGGGCAGGGTCAGGCTGGCTGGGAACATAGTGGCCGTAGGTTTGGGGAGATGGAGTGCTCTAGCATCAGGAGTCCAGCCCTCTTGGGTGGCCAGCATGAATTAGGTGGTCTGGGGCCAGAGCTGGCAGGGACAGGGTTCTGAAAGGGTTAGGGTGGTTGGTGAGGGGTAGCGATAGGAGGTGGGGTGGATGCTCTCATTCCAATTGCCCTGGGGAGAATTGCCCAATTGCATTGGGACTCACCTTGGATTCGCAGGGGGCTGGGGCACAGAGAGATTGAATGGAATGGATGAACCAGCTCTGATCCAGCAGAGAACCACCCCCCACATGCCAGGGGATGGGGTGTTGGGGGGCTGAGGCGCCAGGGAGAAGAGGCCAGAACCTGGGCTGGACAGAGCCTCCACTTCTGCCTTGGAGATCCTCGGTTTCCTGACTCTGCTTCCGAGCATCTCCTCTGGCTGACACCTGGGGGGCGGCTGCTGCCAAGTCTGGGACTGAGGCGGAAACAAGAGAGTGGAGCGGACATGGGCAAGGCCTGGGGTCCAGGCAGGGTCTGGCTTCCCAGGGACTGAGCAAGGTCGTGATGGGGATGGGCTGAATGAGTGTGGAGTGTGGGGGGACAGGGTTCACTTCCCCAGGATTTTAGCAGAGCTCGAGTCCTTCAGCTAAACAACCGTCTGTTCGACATGGAACCAGAGAGTGGGAATCAGGGCAGCTCCGTGTCTCCTGGGGTCACAGGGCAGGGGCAAGAGGTGGCAAAGGAGCTGGCCCTGGCAGGGATCTGACTCACCGGAGCTTTGACCAGCAGTGATGAGCTCAGGGGCACCTTCGCTGGGTGACAAGAAAGGGATGGCGATTGTTCGCTGCAGACCTGGAGGCGAGGGGCTCTCACACAGGCCCGTGCAGTGAGATGCGCCCCGGGCCTGGCCAGCTGGGAGCCCCTGGGCTGCTGTGTCTCGCAGGGGGAGCCCCAGTCAGCTGCTGCGCCCCATGCTCCTGCTCTCCCTTGCTTGGAAACCCCAAGGTGAGCCCCAGGAATCCAGCCCTGAGATAACCTGGGCAACGTTGGACTTATTTGGGTGGAGTAATGAAATGCCAAATTGATTTGAGATACAGGAAGGGTTGTGGAGAGAGAGAGAGAGAGAGAGAGAGAGAGAGACATTGATTACTTGCTTCACATACACGCTCTCACCAGGACTGAACTTGTAACCCAGTTATGTGCCCTGGTGGGGATTGTACCCACAAACTTTTGGATGATGTTCCAACCAGATGAGTCCCACACTGGCCAGAGCCTTTTAAAAAAATCTTTTGTATAGAATATTTACTTATTGTCAAGTGCAAAATAGCCAAGAAATGCCAGACAAACAGCAAAATACACAAATAGCTCCATCTGTATGACACAACCTGCCTGTCCCTCCCTCAGGTTCCCAGACCGAGCCGCCCACCCCTGCCCCCCGCACAGTTCGTGTCTAGTCGGAATCTAAGTGCACGTGGTATCTCTGGTTGACTTCTTCATATAATGTTATTCTGTGTAACCTTTCCCATGGGTCTCTGTGGTCTGCAATATCATAATTCACAGTCAGGACGGGGGGCTGAGTTCAGGGTTACGTGCTAACAAATCACCCAGGTAAAAACATCTCTGCGCAATTGTATTTTTCTCTTCTCTGCCGCCCTCTCTCCCACCTCTCTTTCCCCCTTCAGGCGGAGGAATGCTGGGTGAAAGGTTTGTGAGTGTGACCGCTCCGTGGCTGGCAGGTCTTGACCAGCTCCGGCTGATTGGCACGTGTTCCGTCTGCCTCATTTCCAGCTGCCCTGTTGAAGCTGCACCTTTGTCTGTGTTTGCTGGAGACCCTCAGAGTTGTCTTAAGTCGTCTTTCTCTAATTTCGAAGGACTTCCTTAAATATTTTTATCCATTTGTTAAGTATTTTGACATTATTATTTTTCGTGTTTACCATGAAGTATTCTTGCACACCATGCTTTTCTGTTTACACCCAGATGTTTACACATTTTTAAACCGTATTATATTCTCACAGCCTCCTGTATTTTTCTCTAATTCCGGGCTTGGACAGTCACTTGAGTCTGATCTTCCTGCCCAGGACTATCTGTTCTTAGCAGCGTCTGTGGATGGCTTAGGGATGTCCGCTCCAGAAGCTAAGAGTGCGGACCCTGCAGTGGGTTCAATTCTTATGAATTGGGTATTTTTTTTCATCTCCACTGTAGATAGGCAACTGAGCTCAAAGATGTTAAGTATTTGAGTAAGCACCTCAGGCGGAACCGAAACTCAGGGATCTGTCTGTCCTGACACCAGCGTCTCAGCAGACTGAGTGAGCATACACTTTTATGTTCTTCTGTGGTGGGTTGTTTTTTTTTTAATGACGTGTGTGTGCACCTGTGTGTGTTTAACTTTAACGTGTCTGGAATGTTCTGTGGTGAATGGTATGAGTAAGGATTCACTATTCACATGTCATGATCATTCATTTCCCAGATGAATGTAGTGATAATTTTTCTTCATTTTATTTTCATTTGATTTGTTATAAGTTAAACTCAGATGGATGGATTCACATCTGTTCCACCATTAAAGTTTCGACAGTTGCCACATGTGTTCTATAGACGGGTAAGTAGGTATTTTCCCAGTTTTGTCTTAAATAAAAATTTTTCTGAACAGTTGCTTTTCCATATAAATGTTTTTATTACTTTATAAACTTTTATGAAATGAAATTTATTTTCTTATGGATTTTTAATTTTATTGCATTGTGGTTAGAGAATAGAACTCATAATATTTCTGGGATTTGAATTTTACTGAGATTTTCTTTGTACCTGAATATGTTATTTTTATAACTATTTCCTGGGCACTTCAAATAATGCTATTCTTTGTAGTTCCACATATCTATTATATAGGATTATGTCATCATTTTCCATGGCATTCTAATGTACAGAGTCCTCATAATTTGTTTAGTTACTTCCCTGTGGATGGATTTGCAGGTCGTGCCCACATGCTCACTGGTATGAACAGAGCAACATGCCCGAAGATGAGCTTAGACCTTGCAGGGTACCGGGCTTCTCAGATGCAGGCCAGAGACTCAGACCCGGGGGGGAGGTGGCGGAGGGGCTGCCCCTGCAGTGACAATCATTTCGCTGTCAGAAGGCAGGAAGTGAGGATAGGGAGGACAGCAGAAGAACACTGTCATTTTGGAGCTGATGGCCTGCTGGGCCTGCCGTTGCTGTCTGGGGAGTCCTGGGGCTGAGTCTGCAGGGCACCTGCCTGCCTGTGGCCTCGCGAGAGCAGGTGCTTCTCCTGAGAGACCCTGGGCTGGGGCGCCACTCACTGTGGCTGGCAGGTTGCTGTCTGTTCTGTGCTTGTCTTCTGGTCTCAGGCACGTTTGAAGAGCCAGCATAGGGACTTGCAGAGTCCCAAAGGGGAACCCCAGCCCGTGGTCACCCAGAGAAACACCGGTTTCTTTGCCCCAGGCTGGGGAACCGAGTCCTCCCAGCCGGGAGCTCCCTCCCCTTCCCTGACCGCCCCAGCGCTCTGGCACCATGTGTGTGCCTGGAGGGCCAGGTCCGTGTTTGACTTGGAAGAGCTGCTTTGCCTTGGGGAGCTGGTGCCTTTTCTGGACACCCTGGTACATGGTGCTGCGGGGGATGGTCAGCTCCTTCCTTTCCCTCCCACCTAAGGGATCGGAGTGGGCGAGGGACACCTGGTTTTGCGGTGGCAGCAGAGGTGGTGGAGACTGGCGCCAGAGCAACTGTGTTTCCGAGTCTCTGCTGGAGCACCACCGTTGGGGGCCCTGAAGAGGCACCTCCGCCAGCAGAGCCAGAGAGCTGGGTCCACCTTGGCCATCAGGGCCTCGGGGCTGGAAGCACCCAAGTCCGGCCTGCCAGCCAGGTGAGAGCGGAGGCGGAGTGGATGCCTGCCAGGTGGAGGCTTTGTCCCCGAGGGACTGTCTCAGTTGCCACTTCTCCAGCAGCAGCTGGGAAGGGAGGGGGCAGGGCAGACTGGGGACACATCCAAGCACCACAGAAAGGCCTCACATGTCAGGAAAGACTACGCCCCCAAACTGACTGGCCTGACCGCTGGCAAGGACAGGAAGTGCCAGAGTTGGGGTCATTTGGGCATCAGTATAAATGTGATCTTAGCTCTGTCTGCGGAGCAGGTGACATTTATGACTTACCGACTACGTTGGCTTTGATATTATGAAAAAGAATTCATGTTTCTTAGGGAAAGAACTAGGAATGGATTCATGCGGTCCGTAAACTAATCTCATAATATTGAAATGGAATAAACTCCTGAGGAACTGATTGCCTTTTGAAAATTCACCTTATCTGGATGAAAGCTTTGAGTTTAATTAATTACAAAAAACTTCCTTTGTCCCTATGAAAAAGAGAGCTTCCCTCCACATATTTATTATAGGTTAATGCCTTGGACATGTTTGTATCTCTGGAAAGGATAAATTCACCTGAAAGGTAGAAATAGTTATTTACCAAAGAACCAGCTCCTCTAAATTTGTTGAAATTGGTTTAATAATTCCTTTCGAATCCCATATTAAAGGTCAGCATGAAAATACAATAAATTTAGTTTTTAAGGATCAGTAAAATACAGTGGACTGAGGGTTGTAATATGCAAACTTAAAGCATTTTTCACCTGTTTGAAACAAAGAGTTTTTAAAAGAGCTTTTGAGATAAAATTCATATACTACTCAATTCACCAACTTAAAATGTAGAATACAATGGCTTTTAGTTTATTCAGAATTGAGCTACCATCACCATCATGCATTTTAGAACATTTTCATTACCCTGAAAAAACCCCACACCCCTTAACCATCAACCCCCAATCCCTCCATGCCCCCCAGGCCTAGGTAACCGCCAATCTGTTTTCTGTGTTCATAGATTTGCCAGATGGTTTTACATAAACAGAGCAGACACAGTTGGTACACTTTTGCCAACCTCCCAGGTGAGAGAAATTTTGTTAATGAGTACGAACTCTGGAACTAGACTGCCTGGGTCTGAATCTTGGTTCTGCCATTCTTAGCTATGCAACCTTAGACAAGTTACTCAGCCTTGCTGTGCCTCAGCGTCCTCCTCTATGAAAGGAGGAGGCCATATGTGTCTGTGGCCTCTGTATGTGTTGCTGTGGCTGTATGTGTCTGACTTCTTAACCAGATGGTTTTAAGATTCAGCCACGTTGTGCATGTATCTGCACTTCGTTTATTTTTAAGGCTAAATAACATCCCACCGTGTGGAGTAGACCGTGTTTTGTTTGTCCATTCATCAGTTGCTGGACATCTGGGTTGTTTCTACTTTTTGGCTATCACGAATAATGCTGCTATGGGCACACATGTTCAGATCTTTCTGTCAACATGTTTTCATTTTCTTATACAGAGGAGAACTGCCGGGTCTTATGGTAACTCCGCGTTTAATTTGGATCTGCCCATTTACCTTGGTAGGTTAAATGTGTCTCTACATTCTATTTCCTGTACATGTAGTATCAGCAAACTTTTAAGACTGTGCAAGTGTAATTTATCCCAGTGTAATAAAGCTGTCGTAAATTACATGTAGTAAAATCTGTACTTTCATGACGCTCTATGATCATCGCCTTTTACACAGTGAAAACAGCCCTGCCAGTGCTACGTGGTTCTCCACTGTGAACAGTGTTAATGTAGATGCCAGTGAAGGGTAATGTGTGGATATTTTAAAAAGAATGCTTATATAGAACAGGTGCTGTTCCAAGTGTTTACTAGGCACCAATTATTAAAATATTTCATCCTGGGAGGTACTTTCACTCCATTTCATAGATAAGGGCAAGGTTGAATAACTTGTCCAAGGTCATGCAGCTAAGGATGGCAGAACCCAGATTCGGACCCAGGAAGTCTAGTTCCAGAGTTTGTACTCGCTGATAAAATCTGTCACATACATTTGGGAGGCAGACAAAGTGTACCAAATGTGTCTGCTCTGTTTATTGAAACCACCTGCCTAACTAAACCCTTTTATAAAAGTGGGACAAGTCAACCTCTGAGGATCATACAAAATTGCCCCAATTCACACAATGGGCCCCCAACGGCCCCAATGAATCTCTCTTCCAAGATAGAGGAGGCTTTCGAGCAAGAGTGAGACAGCTTCTGACGTTTGCATGTCTCCAGCGTTGGCTAGCCTGCTGGTTTGGGCTGCCTGGTAGCCTTTAACAGTCAATCTCAGACGTTCAGATGGAAGTGTGTTTAATTTACTGACCATCTGTTAGTAAGAGGTGAGAGAAGATATACTCCCCTTGAGGTATGCCTGGAGGAATTTTAAGAAAGCCTCATAGCCAAACAGTTACTAATAGAATCTGAAAATAGCTCAACCTTCTCGGCCTTCACAAAGCCGTAATCTCACCAGCTTATCCCAAAGGCAGTCAGTAGCAAGAACAGCTCTGGAATAGAGGAAGGAGAGGGAGTTGTGTATTTTGGGGAAGGAGGAGGGGAGCAGGAAAGTGAGGAGAATGTCATTGAGGATGGTGGGTGGCAGCAGCGCCTGAACATCAGAAAGTCAAGGATGCTCACGCCAGCATGGAAACGGGAGGGAAGCCAGCATTCCATCAAAGCGCCATCTCTCCCCAGGTTTATTCTATGCACCGTCCTTCTGCACCTTCAGGTTATGCTAGAAATATTTTGCAAATAATTGTTGGCTAAGATTAGTCTATCTGCATTTGGAAAAGTGTCTGAGAGGCAAGAATTCTCATTCTTCAGCGACTCTCACAGAACATTATAGAAATACGTACCTTTAATTTTTGTACATTCTACTTTTAAAAACACATATATTTGCCCTGGCTGGGTGCCTCAGTTGGTTGGAGCATGTCCCGCACACCAAAAGGCTGTGGGTTTGATTCCTGGTCAGGGCGCACACCCAAGTTGCAAATTTGGTCCTGCACGTACCAGGCGCCCAGTCAGTGTTTCCCTCTCACGTCGATGTCTGTCTGTCTCTCTGTCTCTCGTTCTCCTCGCCTCTCTCTGTAAAATCAATAAATGTATCCTTGCGTGAGGATTTCAAAAATGTATATATTTGACTTTTCTAGAATTTCTTTGGGTTTAAAGTGAAGAATAGAACTATGTTTTCCCCAAATGGGTCACCAATTGCCCCAACATTGTTTATGGAATTTTATATCACATTTGTTGAGTTTTTCTCCCCAAAATTTTAACTTTAACTTTTCTCATTCTGAATTCTTATTATGCTTATGTAAAGTTTTGGACTCTGTTTTATTGTTCTGACTGCTTATTTCTGATCATACTGTTTTATTCACTATGGTTTTAAAATATGTTTTAACACCTAGTAGTTGTTAAAGATACTCTTCTTTTTCAGGATTTTCTTTACTCTTCTTCAATGTTTATTTTCCAGAAGAACTTTAGAATAATTAATCCAAGTTCCCCAAATATCCTGCTATGGTTTTAGAGGATTTTATTGAAAATACACATAAACTTAAGACAATTTGACATCTTTCCAATATTAAGTTTTCCTAGCCAAAGAAAAGGTGTGCCTTTCCATTTTCCAGGCTTTAAAGTTTCCTCATATAAGTCCTACACATTTTTATAAAGTTATTCCTGTTTTTTTATAGGTTTTGTGGTTATAATAAATGGAATTTTAAAAATGTGATTTTTCTTACTGAGAATTTAAAAAAGTTACTAATTCTTGCTGACATAAATAAAACTATTAATGTTTACATATTAATTTTAAATTTGGACTAATAGCTAAATATTTTTATTGTATTAATGGTTGTTAATTTTACTCTCTCTTCTTTGACATACAGTCAAATCATGGCAAATAATAATAATACAGTTTCCTGGTTTTGGGGTCTTATTCTTATTATTGGGTTTAATGAAATAACCATTTAACGGAAATATAAAAGTGGCCCTGGACAAAAAACATTAAAAACAAAATCTCACCCGAGCCCTGACTCGTGTGACCCGGTGGGTTGGGTGTCATCTGCAAACTGGAAAGTCGCTGGTTTGATTCCGCTCAGGGCACACGCCTGGGCTGTGGGCCAGGTCCCCGGTTGGGGGTGTGCTTGAGGCAACTGACTGATGTGTCTCTAGCACATTGATGTTTCTCTCCCTGTCTTTCTCCCTCCCTTCCTCTCTCTCTAAAAATAAATACAAAGCATCTTTTTTAAAAGATTTTTTTCTAAAAAAGAACAGTGTTAAGGCATATATGTCCTCTTAGATACATAAATGTGTTATAAATGCTAATTAAGAATGTTATTGGCAAAGGACTCAATAGGTTGAAAACACAGACCGGGAGGTGCAGGGGCAGACTAAGGTTGTTGAGCAGGTCCCAACTATTTGAAGGGGACGAACAGATTTGAAATGGTAGCAGTGCACTGTTAAACAAGCCTGTAGATGAATCATGGGCCACATCGAGAAGGTCTCTGGGAACCGGTGGGCACCTCCTGCTGCTGCACTGGGCGCTCCCTGCTCACCCCGCCAGTCACACTGGTCTCAAGGTCAGGCTGTGAAAATGGACCTCTGGGGGCTCCTCACAGCCAGTTCCAAGAGAAAAACCTTAGGCCCTAGGAGCCCATTCTGGGGGTGTGCTAGGTAGCTGAGGCCACGAGCTTTGCAGCTGAGATTCCACTAAGGCCCCTGTTCTTGGTGGAGCTGCTCCCCAAGGTCCAGCCAGTGCAGTTGCTCTTACCTGGATGAAGTACATCTATCCTGTGTCCAGAGAGAAGGGAAGTGGGTGGTCCCAGCCTCCTCTGGCTACCTGCACCTTCAAATATTGGGCTGGTGCCAGCAGACAGCCAGCAGGCAGTGTGGGGGTGGGGAGGGGAAACCTCTTGGCTTCCTACTGAGGCTGAGTGGTTTGGGAACATCCTTGTCATCTCACAGGTGGCAGTTCCCTGGTGGCAGGAGGAACCAAAGAGAGGAATGGGGGGAGCAACTAGCTTCCAGGTGGCTGCACCCGCAGATGCACCAGCCTCCTCCTGCCTTGCCCTCCTGCAAGAACCCTGCCACCCTTCAGAAGGTGCCTCTCCCTCGGGTTTGCTTAATGTGTTTAGCAGCACAATAGGAACCTTATTAAAAGATAAACGTGTGTTTGGATATAGGTGTTTCCAGACCGAGAGCTCACTTTTCTCTGCAGACGGAAGGCGCTGCTGATGACGTCGGCCAGGATTTGTAGAGTTCAGTGATTGTTTTTCAAGAACAAAAAAGATGACACCTGAGTTAGGTGCACGAGTTCATTGTTTTATCTTACCTTTTTCCCCGTGGCTGAGTCCTTGCGATCCGTAATGCTGAGACCAAGCTAAATGCTTTTACTGCATCTGACAAAATAATTCTGGTGAACGTGCCGTTTGAGAATTTGTTTAGTGATTCGCACCGAACGAGGCAACGGGGAAGTCCCAGTTTCCGCCTCCTGGCTGTCTGCGGGGCCTGGCCGGGTGGATGGGCCCTTGGGAACGGGAGAAGGCAGGGAGGAGTCCAGGTCAGCAGCAAGAGAAACAGCCCGATGCAAAGTGGGGAGCTTGAGAAGGGTGGACCAAAGTGCAGACCTAAATGGGACGCCGGATGAGAGCTCTTGAGGACGGGCAACATCGTTTCGTTCACAGTGGTAGCTCTAAGACCCAGGCCTCTGCCATTACCTTGTCTCCAACGCACAGGGCAGGAAGCTGAGGCTTGATCAGGTGTTTTGCCCAGGGCTGTGGGCTGCGGAGGTGGAGGTGGGACGCCAAGCTCTCTGACCCACCCACCGTACCTGCCTACTTGCACACAGGGCAGACGCCACAGAAATGCTGACGGTATGGGTGGGTCGGTGATGGATACTGGGGGGGAGGAGAGCGCTGACAGAGGGGCCCCCAGCTGCAGCTGGACAGGGATTGGGGATATCTTCTCATTAGCTATCCTTTGGTACGTTTTGAATTTTGCACTGAATGAGTGTATTATTTCTAAAAACAAATACATAAAATAGCAAGGATGAATATCTTCCAACAGAATAGAATAAAAGGCCATTTTTGAAGGATTGGAAATTGGCTTAGCTTCAGTTTTCATTTTTTTCCAAAATAAATATTCTAAGCCCAGCACGACTCCCTGGCTGCTGTTACATCCTTGTACATTAAAAATAAATGAGGCAAAATGAACAGGAAATTGTTTACAGCAAGAACGACAGAAAATGGTTAACATTATACTTTAATAAGAGACTGTACAAATTAGTTTAATGGAAGACCTTAACAGAGGATTTTAAAGTCATGAAAAAACAATATACTCAGAAGAAAATATATTTACAGCATTGAAGAGACGTCAACACAGCTCAGTAATCATATAAATGTATCAAAACATAAATGAAGGGCTATTTTCAATCGCTAAAGTAGTTCCTTAAAATTAAAATACTCAGTTCTGACAGAGTTATAGTGAAATTGATATACATTGTTTGGGGAAGCATTAAATTGGTATAATATGTATTGGAAATATGGATTGGATATACATCATTGTCATAAAAATGTTTATACCCTTTGGTTGTGGAATCTTAAGTTAGTAGTTTGTCTAAGGAAATTATCCAAAAGGAACTTAGTTAAATATACAAAAATGTTACTACACCATTATTTATAATACTTAAGTCATAAATGAAATAATTGTATATAAACTTAATGGCATATTATACAGGCTTTGAAATAGATAAATGTAAACAAAGTAATGTATGTGCAAAGATTTAGTTGCATGGATGTTTATTAAACATTGTTTATAACAATAAGAGATTGGAAATAACCTACATATTAACAATATGGTGCGATTTTGGTCAAATAACTTATGGAAAATTTATAATGTGGAACACTACATATTTATTTAAATTAATGCTATAGAATTATATGTGTGGACATGTTAATGTGAAAATTTTCAAGTTTTTGAAGTGGAAAAGTTACAAAACAATGTTAAAGTATATTCTATTGAAGGACTCACACTTTCAATTTAAAACGTACTACAATAAGATACCACTCTGCCAGATGAGATACTACTCCACTAGTATGGCTATAATAAAAAGATACAGCCCTGGCTGTTGTGGCTCAGTGGTCAAGTGCTGGCCTGTGAAGCAAAGGGCTGCAGGTTCAATTCCTAGTCAGGGCACATGCCTGGGTTGCAGGCCAGGCCCCCAGTCGGGGTGCATGAGAGGCAACCAGGCATTGACATTTCTTTCCCTCTCTTTCTCTCTTTCTTCCCCTCTCTAAAAACTAAAATCTTAAACACACATACACACAAAACCCAAAATGTGATTGTATATACAATGGACTATTATGTAGCCATGAAAGCAATGAAGTACTGATTTCACTCTAAGGGACAATGTTATGCTCAGTGCAAGAAGCCAGTCACAAGGGACCACATATTGTCTGATTCCATTGATATGAAATGTCTGGAAGAGGGAAATCCACAGAGACAAGAAGTAGATTGGTAGTTTCCTAGGGCTGGGAAATGGGGTGACTGTTAATGAATATGGATTTTCTTTTTGGTGTGGTAAGATGCTTTAAAACTGATTGTACTGATGATTCCATAACATGATGATTACACTATAAACTACTACCTTGTACATTTTTAAAATTTATTTTTTAAAAAAGATTTTATTTATTTATTTCTAGAGAGAAGGGAAGGGAGGGAGTAAGAGAGGGAGAGAAACATCAGTGTGTGGTTGCCTCTCATGTGCCCCCAACTAGGGGCCTGGCCTGCAACCCAGGCATGTGCCCTGACTGGGAATGGAACCTGTGATTCTTTGGTTCGCAGGCCAGCACTCAGTCCACTGAGCCACAGCAGTCAGGGCTGACTTGTACATTTTAAAGTGATGAATTTTATGTTATGCAAATTTTATCTCAATTTAAAAACTTCAAAAAAGTATATCCAATCAACTACAAATATATGTGTGTATCTGTGTCTGTCTCTGGGTGGTGAAATCACACATACATTATTATCTAAGTTATTGTCAATGAACATTTCTCATTTGTATAAAAAAGAAAAAAGATAAAAGAAAGCATGGAAAATACTAAGATACAATTTATAAGATAAGGGCTGTAAAATAGTTATATATTCTGTAACGGCAACATAAATATATAATACTGGAAATAGAATGAAGTGAAAATAATTATGTAAATGTGGTAAAATTATGTATGAAGCAAATTTTTGAAGACTTTTTTGTATCATCAGCATTATCTTTACAAGTAGGTGGGAAATGACTGTATTTGCCTCACAACATGAATTTGTTTCTTATTTATTTGCTATTGAGAGTGTTAATGACATTATTGTGTCTAGGTGCTTTTTTCTAGAAAGTCACCCATTCATTCTACAAGTCTTTGAATGTCCTTTGCTATTCTTTCCTTATTTGTGAGATTTTTTTCTTGTGTTAATTTTATTCAAAATTGTTCATTTTCTTCAAGGTTTTAATCTAAGGGTTCAACTTTGAATGACATTTCCTAATAATTGAAACCTTTTTGTGTTTATTTAGTCTTTTGAATTTTGTTTGTATTCTCTTGGCTATATTTGTGGTTTGTACATATTATATTAGTTAATTTTTATCTCACTTTTGCATGTTAAACAAATATTTTCTTATTATCTAATTTATTTATTTTATTATTTTTCTCTTTTAAATTTGTTACTTATATCTTTTTGGAATTTAGGTGTAGATTTAGTCGATTCTTTTTCTTTCTCTTTCTTATTACCATAGCATGAAAGATGCAAAAGTTCCTGCAATACAGTTTTTTGAAAAATTAAAAAAGTTACATATTTATTTTTGCCATCACCATGTGCCCCCTCATGGCCTCTTCCACTGCCCCCTGCCCACTGCCCCCACCCATGGTGACCACACTGTCCAATATAGTTTTAACTGTAACCCTGTATCTTTGTTTGTTTGTTTGTTTGTTTGTTAGTCTTTAAAATAGTGTCCCCATATTTGGTGTTGCACTTTGAACTTGTCACAGACTCTTTGTTTCATTGTTGCCCAGTCACATGCATGTTGGTGGCATATTGGCTTTCTCTCCAATATTATTGTAAGGACGTCTGAGAAAGTGTGGGTAAAATTTTTGTGTATTTATTGTTAATCTCTTTATCTTAAAAATTGCCGTTAAGTTTTATGGGAGCTTAATGTACACTTGAGAAAGCTCTGTGTTTCCCAGTCTTTCCTCTGTGGAGCAATTCATCCAGTCGCCTCCTTTTGCAGAAGAAATGGAGGTTCAGGGACTTGCCGACGATCCCTCCGGGAGGCTGGGGCAGAGCCTGTGTTTGGGGCCAATGAATGGAGTATTGTAGAGTTTGCTCTAATGTGACCATTCCCCAGCTGGTGCCTGTTCTGTTGAAAAGCTCCAGAGCAGGCTGCCTTAGGCCAAGCAGCTGGTTTTGTGGGTGCTGCCTTTTCTTGCTCCCCACAGCATCGTACTGACCTGCTGTCCTTGGGCTTCCCTGTGGTCTTGCCTGAAGAAGAGAGGCTTTGCTAGGATGCTCGCTTCTCATGGAAACAGACCTCCAGTGGGTCCTGCCACTGGTGTTCTGGGCATGCCCAGGTGTGCCCGAGTCCTGGGCTGCACATCACTTCATCAGTCAAGGTGGGGCCCACCACACTTGCTTTTTGCAAGCTGGATTTGTCTGAGTCAGGCTTTTAAATTCTTCTATATCCCCTTTCTTTAAATGTGTTTTTAATAGGATTCATAGGTGTGGATTTTGTCTTTTTAATCTAGTTTATGAATTCTGTTTTTTAATTAGAACACTTGTAATCTTGGAATTGTTGTAATTGTGTAAATTGTATGATTTCTCAATTAGCGAAATTCATTGTTTCTCTTTAACTTAAAGAAGGATTTCTATTGGATGCTGTGTTTTTTGATTAAGTGAAATCAAATGTAACGTTTTCTGCACAACCCCATTTCCTAGTGTTTTATTATGTTTTCACTTACCCAACAAAAAACAGCCTGTGCTCATTTCTTTATATTTGTTCTAACTTAAAAATGTTTTTTTCTTATAAAAAAATTCAGATTTTTTTTTTGTCATTCACTCACCTTCTCTATGTCTTCCTTAGTCAAATCCTTTTAGTTTTGGTTTTGTGTTCTGAAAACTTTTCTCTTCAGTTAAATGTTTTTAAACTGTGATCGTCACACTTTATGACCATACTTTATACCCTTGCTTTTAAGACTAGGACATGCACACCCGTGGAGACAGGCTGTGGCATCAGGTTATCATGCACAGAGCCCCTGAGAAAGGTGTGAAGCTGAACAGCCGTGATTCTACGTGGCCGGCTGTTCGCCTGGCTCAGCTGATAGGCTCTGGTGCACCCCAACCCAGTTCATAGGCTGGCTTGGGTCAGTCAAATGTTTTCTGTCCAGCACTCTAGAATGCAGAGACTCAATCAGCACTGGAAAGGGAGAAACAGACTCATCCTTCAGTGAACTTGTTCCCCACCCCCACCCCAACACACACACACACACGCACACACACACGCACTCACACACACACACACACAACATGCCGTCCCCACCAGGACTCCATGGAGGACTGTTGTTATCTGAAAAAAATTGGGGTCTGTTAGGAGAGAGAATGCCAAAGAGCAGTTTGATAGGCTACATATAGTGTTTACCACAAGAGGAGGAATAAAAGCTGCTCCATCAGTACCATCATCTACAAGATGCTTGGTTATTTCACACTCCTAAGAGTGGCTAATGTTTAGGATAACTTCTTACTCAATCATGGTATTAGCAAAAACATATTTACTATGTGCCAGGCACCATTCTAAATGCTTTACATGTATTAACTCGTTTAAATCTCACATTAACCTTATGAGATGGTACCGTAATCACCCACATTCTAAAGGTGAAGAAAACAGAGAGGTGGAGTCATTTGCCCAAGGTCACACAGAGAGTAAATGGAGGAGTTGGATTTGAACCTAGCAGTTTGGTTCCCCTTGGCTTACATGCTGCACTGCATTGCTGTTGTATTGGGCTTGCAACATATGAGATGCCTTTCTAGCTTCATATGAGGCTGGTATCTGGCAGGGGTCAAGGTATAGGAGAACATGATCTTGTCCTATGAAGACCTCCCATTGCAGTGAATTCTCCAACACAACAAGGGTATACACATTCTGGGTCTAGTGAGTTTAATGCCATTCTTTCTCTCTCTCTTTTTAAAAAGATTTTATTTATTTATTTATTTTTAGAGAGGGGAAGGGAGGGAGGAAGAGAGGGGGAGGAAACATCTATGTGTGGTTACCTCTCACGCATCCCCCCATGCGGACCTGGCCCGCAACCCAGGCATGTGCCCTGACTGGGAATCGAACCTTCGAACCCTTGATTCATGGGCAGGCACTCAATCCATTGAGCCATACCAGCCAGGGCCATTCTTTCTCTTTTAAAGTATAATTGTTAGATGCCATTTGTAGCTGTTGAGAAATATCTCTGATTAAAATGGAAAGTTTGAAATCAGAAAAAAATCTGGGAAATGGGAGATCAGAAAAAGAAAAGATTAAAATAGGATGAAAGAATACAAAAATTAAGACAAACTTAGATATGTGGGAATAAAAGTTTACAAAGAATAACATTGTAAATGAGAGAATTTTCTAAACTTCACATTTAAAGTAGTATATGTGAAATAAAAAATAAAAAGAGCAAAGAACTAGAAAAGAAAAAAATTACACCTAAAAAGTTAAGAATAACATGATATAATCCTGATAAAATTAACAGTTAAAATATTTAAAAAGATAAGATAAAAATAATACTATAAAGGTAGAAGGAAAAGAAAAATGTAGTTTTTAAAACTAAGTTTAAAGTGAGACAAGATAAAAAATAGGCTATACTCAGACAAAAGCTGCAAGCTGGGAATAGTGGTCTGGGAGGGTCTGGTTGCTGGAGGGGAGGAGGCCAAGAGCAATGGATACAATGTCCGATGAGAAATGTTTGCTTACCCACAGCACTACCGGCCTGCGCTGGTAAAGATGGGGCCCAGGGCTCATGGCACTTTAATGCATCCCACAACGAGCTGGAGCCCTCCAAAATCTCGGGCCCCGGCCAGCAAACACATGTTCACTTTTGGTTCTTGGAACATTCTACCTTAGTTTTTCTTTAACTTAGTTCTTTCATTATCCTTTATTATCTTCTTTCAAGGTGAAACTAGCATGTGAAAGGTAATTAAAACATGTTTTCGAATGAATTTATTTCATCTTACCTCCTGAGGTTCTTTTTTTAAAAAAAGATTTTATTTATTTCTTTTTTTTTTAAAGATTTTATTTATTTATTTTTAGAGAGGGAAGGGAGAGGGAGAGAGAGAGAGAGAAACATCAATGTGCGGTTGCTGGGGGCTGTGGCCTGCAACCTAGGCATGTGCCCTGACTGGGAATCGAACCTGAGATACCTGGTTCGCAGCCCGCGCTCAATCCACTGAGCTATGCCAGCCAGGGCCAGATTTTATTTCTTTCTTTTTAGAGAGAACGGAAGGGAGGGAGAAAGAGTGACAGAGAAACATCAACGTGTGGTTGCTTCTTCTGCGCCCCCAACTGGGGACCTGGCCTGCATCCCAGGTATGGGTCCTGACTGGGAATCGAACTAGTGACCCTTTAGTTCACAGGCCAGCACTCAATCCACTGAGCCACACCAACCAGGGGACTGCCTTGAGTTCTTACGGTGTTTGTTCATTACACTGTTTTTATACACACACACACACAAACACAGGGACACAAGGTCCACCTTTATCACCTCGCTACATCTTTGAGGTTGCAACACTTTTTATTGATCCCGAGTTGCTTATTTATTCTTTTCACTGTAATTGGTGGCAGTGGAATTGGGTGGGAAGAACAAGACCATCTACAGGGCTTGTTCTTGGACTGGGCCATTAGAGAGAGGTTGAGGTGATGAGGGAAAGTGGAGGTGTCAAGAACTATTTCTGGGGATCTGCCTTTGGGACTGAGTGGATGTCAGGATGGGAAAAGGCCAAGTGGTCGGTGGTGGTTAGGAATCAGGGCTGGGCTGGAACTGGGAAGCTCTGGGGCAACTACAGCTGTCTGTAACCCCTAAACTGCCTGGAAGGCTTGGACTTCACAACACCTTGGCCCCTGGAGGCTAAAATGGATCTCTGGAGGCAACAGATAGCACATTTAGTACACAAACAGGGTGTGATAACCCCGGTCTTCCACTCTCTTCTTGGGTATTGGGCAGGCTCCGGTGGCTTCCTTCACTTGGCTCAACTCAGTACTCAGGATACTGCCTGCCCTCCCGCCAGCCTGGCATTCAGGGGCAGGGACCACGCCTAGATTGCCCCCTCTGAATCCCCAGTGCCAGCCCTGCACCTAGCTCTGAGCAGGTGTTGTTGAGTAAACCCTGTCACAGGAAAAGGTCGGCGTTGCTCCACTCGGCGACTAGAAGCCAGGTGGGACGCCTTAAGGTAGCGGCATCCGCCGGGGTTGAGGGTGGGCCCGGTGTAGCATGGTTGGAGAGCTCGGGGTGTGGGTGTGCGAGGAGGGAGGTGGGGATGCTGGGATTCAGGAACAGGGGCGGGAGCGCGCCCGCCGACCGCTGTCCCCAGGGACGGGAAGAAAGGCGTCTCAGAGGCCGTCTAGCTCGACCCACAGGCTTCAGCCAGTCGCTCCCGCGAGGCGAGACCGGAGAAGCTACAGTGGATACCCGTCCGATCTTTTGCCCCCGCGGCAGCGGAACTGCAGCCGACCACCGCCTCTGCAGCTCACGTGCGGCGCGCGTCGTTCTTGGTCCCTTCCGGCCACCGTTGCTCTCTGTAGCTCCGCGGCCGTGACCCGGAAGAGCATTCTCCTTAGCAACTGCGGGACCGCGGCGGCGCCTCCCGGGAGCTACGGTGAGGCCACCCGCCCCGCCCGGTCAGCCCCACCTTGACCCCTTTCCAGGACCAACTGGGGTCCGGCCTGTGGAACCTCCGTAGGCCTTCGTGGGGCCCCTGCGGCGGCCCCGGGCGAGCGCCCTCCGCCTCTGACAGTTCTCTCCGGTCCTGGCATCGCCCCAGCCCATTTCACGCCCCCCCCCAACTCCAGGCAGACTCGGCCTCCGAGCCCCGGCTCCTCGCCGCGGGCCCTCCCTCGTAGCCCGGTGTGGAGTGCGGGGCGCAAAGCCGGGTGCTGTAGAGAGACTGCTTGCCGAGGCTCGGGTCACCTGTGGACGCGTTCTCATGGGGCTGGCAGGGATGGGGCGTCTCAGGAGCCGTGAACAGCAGCCACTTAAGTTTATTACTTGACGTTTGCCAGCTGCCTCCCGGAGTGATGTACTTAATCTGCTTTGTCGATCTTGGAGACCCATTTCATTGAATATTTTGTCTTTTCCCAGGGAATTAGCTTTCCAGTTTTTAGTGATGTGCAGTTAGTATTCAGTAGTTAAGATTTTGTATCTTCCACATTGCTACAGAAGGAACTCTCCCTGGGACTGAGTAGGTTTAGGAAAAATGTCAAGTGAAATTCGCTACGCTGAAGAAAGTAGGGTCAGGCGTAGTTAATACATCTCTGATTTACATTTGAAAACATTCAACACAATCTCTTATCAAAATCCCAGCTGTTTGTTTTTCTTTCCGGAAATTGCCAATCTGAAATTCATCTGGAACTACACGGGCCTGAAAGAACACCTCCCTTAACTGAGTTAGGAGGAAGAAGTGGCAACATTGTCGGACAAAGACTTTATGTTAATCCAGTGATGGGGGAGCCGAGACAGGCCTATGAACAATGTTTGGAAATGACGTTATTTGGGAATAAAATGCGGGGGTTTATAGATCAATATCCATTATTCAGAAACAGTAGAATTTAATTTCAGTTCAGTGAGTATTGATTAAGCCCCTACAGTGTTTTGTGCACCTGAAAGGATACACGTGAGAAGTGAGACTGCAGTAGTCAATGTCAGGGGAACTAGAAAGTAACATTGGTTTAAATGCAAAATCAGTGAGAGGAGAGATCAGTATTAGTCTGAGCTTTCAGGAATGTGTTTAGATACTATGAAGTATAGATACTATTTGTCTCCTCTCTATGGATTTATCATATTCATATTGGCCGGGACAGGGAATCCTAAATAGTTTCTTTCCTTATCTTCTTGAGGGTTTGGGAAGTAGTCTCATGTGACATTCTGTAGTATTTATTTAAATTTCTAAGGCCACTTGATTGTAATATCTATTTCTTTCAGTACAAATCTGGCATTTTATTGTGTTTGAGATCTAATATAATGAGGCTACTAGCTGGGGGAGGGGGTGCGGGGGACCGTGCTGCTTAGAAATTCTTTCCTTTGCTTCTGCATACTCACCAATCTTGTGAAATGTTGCTGTCTTCTTCATTTGACAGGTGTTTCCAGAATGCTTCCTATGTAGCAGACTCTGTATCAGGAAATACCAAAAACAAGTGACTCAACAACTAGTAGCTCTGCTTTACCTGTGGTGTGTGTGTGTGTGTGTTTAGACTATCACCTTGGATACTCTGCATTTGCCTAGAGACATAGAAGGGCCAGAGAAATTTATACAAGTATACCTCGTTTTAGTTTGCTTTGTTTTATTGTGCTTCACAGGTGTTGCATTTTTTACAAATGGTAGGCAAGACCCTTGACCAGCAAAAAGATTAGGACTCACCTTATTGTGTTATTCACTTTATTATGGTTGTTTGGAATTGAAACCGCAATATCTTTGAGGTAGGCCTATACATGCATCTGAATTGACTTATTTTTCTCTTTGAAGAATTGAAGAGGGATTTTAGGCCCAGTTGCTTTGGGTATTCACCAGAGATTCATTTTGTGAAGAATGTGCACTCTTAAGGAGACCTCTTGTGATGTTTTATTGCTTTTTTGCAGGTTTAGTGCCTATTTATTCACTTAGTCAATAAATTGAGTGCTTACTTGGTATTAGGCACTGTCCTTGGCCTTGGAAATGGGGGAGAGTGAGTGCATACAGGGTCCCTGTCCTAAGCAGATGATATCACATCATCACACGAATGTAAAACTGCAACTGTGACAACTATTTGAGTTAGGAAAGTCACAGAAGTGACGTTTGGACTGAAATTGAAAGGATACACAGGAAAAGAAGAGTGTTCGGTCACCGCAAATGGCGAGGGCAGAGCCTGCGAAGTCATGGTGCAGGGGGAGGACTGGGATTCAGAGTACAGCTCGTGTGAGGAGCAGGAGGAGTGGAGAGGGATCTGGTGGGAGAAGGGCTGGAGAGGTGGGCGGGAGAGTGTGCCTTCAAGCAGGTGGAGGAGTTTCTCTTTGTCTTTGGAGGAAAGAGAAACCTATGGTTTTACTTAATAATGGACTTGGGCTGCATTACGGGTGGGGATGACACAGTCAGATTGCGTGTGAATAGCCTGCTTTGTACCTCCACTGTTCGTTACTATTTGTATTATCTTCTTGTTCCTCATTTTCTCAACATGCCCCCTCGGTTTTATTGTCTCTGGGGAAGCCTGTCTGTTATACCACCAAGACATGTTCACTCTTTTTTAATTGGGAGACAAGGAATTTTAGGGTGTGGGACTAGACATTAGAAATTAGTTGATATGGAATCTTTATGCAGTAGTGTGACCTCTAGAACACTGGTTTCTGTGACTCTTGTTTTAAGTTGTAATAAAAATGTTAAATTTACCCTCTTAACCATTTTGAAGTGTACAGTTCACTGTTGCATAACAGATCTCTGGGACTTTGTCATCTTGCAAAATGAAAACTTTACCTGTTGAACAACTTCCTCTTTCTCCTTCCTCCAGCTCCTGGAACTCCCCCCCCCCCCCCCCCCCCCCCCCCCCCCCCCCCCCCCCGCCCCCTGCCCTTTTCACCTTTCATGATTTTGACTGCGTTAGATACTGCATATAAGTGAACTCCCACAAGGTATGTTCATTTTTACCTTCATACTCCTTCCCTAGAACCCTGGTATAATATCCTTTCTTTTCCTGTCAGTAAATTCAAGTCCTCCCAGTTTTTTTTTAAATCCTCACCTGAGGATGAATTTTTATTGATTTTAGAGAGAGAGGAATGGAGAGAGAAAGAAACATCGATTGTTGCCTTGCGCCCACCAGGGATGAGCCTGCGACCTAGACATGTTCCCTGATCGCGCGTGAATCAGCTTTGTAGCCTCTTGTAGGGATGAGGCTCCAACCAACTGAGCCACCTGGTGAGGGCCCTCCTGGTTCTCTAAGGCCCAGGTCCTCTCCCTTGTCCTTCAACTTGGATTAGTGGACCCAGAGTGGAAGAGGCCTTAGAAAGTTTCTAGGTGAGGCAAAGTGAGCCCTGCAGAAGTTTCAGTGATCGGCTCGTGGGCAGATCTCTAGAGAGGAGAGTGAGGCTGGGACTGGGGCTCCAGTCTTCCCTCTCTAGGTGGTGCCTGTCCTGCCTCTGCCGTCTCACAGGTTGGGATTCAGTGCCTGGTTCTTTAGTTAGATCAGGTGCGCCGAGGCAGTGACACGTTGTCCCGTCCCTGTGACGTCATGCTGCGGCAGATTGGATGCCTGGGAAGTATCTGTTCATGAGTTGATTGTCTGCAGGGTATTTGTTGCCTAAGAGGTGGCCCTACATAAAATTTGAACTTCACTGATTTTAGATCCTTGATTATATTAATCAAATTTACATTAGTCCTTCAGTTGAATAATTCTTTCACTTCTGCAATCAGAGTGAAGACTTTCTCACCATTTCCTAACGCTCTCTCTGTTGAATGTATTTGTCCACGGCATGTATATTGGATTCCCTTGCAATTTTGATGAGAATCTAATGAAAAAACTGTCAGAAGTGAAAAACCTAACGCATTAAACTTTCTAGGTTAGCTGGTTTATTTTGAGGTAAGGGTTTATGCTTCTTTGTGGGCTTTGTCGCTGCTTGGTGTTTCTGAAAGAATCATATGGTACCGCACTCTACAGTGCGCATCTCAGACCGCCTGTGGGCCAGTTGGTTTTGGGCATTGGGCTGGAAGTGATTTTGACATGGCTCAATATTTTCAAGGCAGAAAAAAGTGTAACAAAGCATTTTCTTATGTGAGGAGGATTTGTAAACATTTATTTGTAGTTTCCCTATTTATCCCAGACTTGACTTTTCTGTAATGTTGTATTACCAGCCTTATGGAATCTAACTTTTAGAATATCCTCTTAAAGTTAACCTTCAAAGATTTTCTTTTTTTTTTTGTTTTGTATGGGCGGTTGCTGTGGGAAGTAAAGTTCATTCTTCACTGAAATACCACTGAGCACATGTACAGATCAAACTGTGAGCTTGGAATGGGTCCACGGACCCCTCGGAGGCTCAGCCGTTGTTGGCGATGCCAGGGATACTTGGCTGGAACTCCTGTTGTCCTTATCAGACCGAGTGTGGTGGTGGAGCTGCACAAAGTGCCCCTTTGTGCCCTGTGACAGAAGATAGATCTGACAACGAGGGCTTTTCAGATAGCATTTTATTTGGAACCATAGCAAGAACTCGATGCCCAAGAACTTGGTGCCCCAGAGTTGCAATTATGTGATTAACTCTTACGTTGAGGCTAGAATTGGTCAAGTTTAGTCCCGTTAGTCCAAAAAAACTACCTTTTCCCCCTCCCAATATTTAAAATTATGGTATATTGTGGGGATTATTATTTATGGATCCCCTTTTATGTCAACTAATTCACACGCATTGTATCATTTTATAACCAACATTTGTTCAGTGAGAGACATGATTTGACTCCTTTATTGAGAAAACCGAGTCACAGGCAGGAAGTGTTAGAACCTGTGGAAGTATGGACCCGTGTCTGTCTGATGCCAAAGCCCACACTCCTCCCTTCATGCTGCACTGCGTTCTGATTTCAGCATTTCTACCGGTTGGGAGGATGTCAGCAGAAATACTGTAGTAATGGTGAAGAAAAGGGCAAACAGAGGAGTAGGCTGATATAGTAGGAAGTTACCTGTTCCTTGTGGCTTAAAAAAAATCTTTCAGATGGAGGAAAGGTGTTGGAGTCTTTGGTTTGCTTGAGAGCTTGGGTACCGAAACCAGGAGCAGGCAGGAAGCTACACAGCACTAATGGAAGAACTCCGTTCTTTAGCTTCCTCTGTAGGCTTCCCATAATGAAATTGGATGGCTTCTCCTGCTAGGCTTTGACGGAGGGGAGAGGTTCGTGGTGACTGTAGACGCTGAGGGATTCCGAGAGAAGCCCCAGACATTTCTGCACAACGTCGCTGCATTTAAAAAGTGTTTCACCTCCTGGGAGGTGGTTGCCGTCTCTCTTTGCCTTGGTCAGCTTCAGTCCGTGGTAGAGGGTCAGCGAGGGCACCGCCGCCGCAGCTCTGTCAGGAAGGAGATAGTAGCGCGTCGTTCTTTTTCTTTGATCCTAAAGTAAAGTCGACAGTTTACATGGTTTGTTGTTCTTTCTTAGTTATCTTCATTTTATTTAATGAAAAAATATTTTTATTTTTCAGAAATCTTGAGCTTCTATGAGACATTTACTTTCTTTATGATTTACTGAATTTTGCTAGTTCAAATCGGCCTTTCTTAATACTTTGGAAGTGAGGGTACCCCATGAATTTTATGACAAAATGCACATTATTAACAAAGAATAATTTTAAATGAATGAATGAGGGCCCAGTTTGTATTATGAAGGATTATTAACTATTGGTTAAGCCCATATTTCTTAAAAGCTGATTTGTTGAGGTATAGTTGACCTACTACATATAACCTACTGTAGGTCTACAGTTCACCTACTGTACGTGTTTAAGGTGTACAAGTGGCTAAGTTTTGACATCCATGTAGACTCATGAGACCATCATCACGACCAAGAGAGCTAACATATCCATCACCCCCAAAGCTTTCCTCATGTCCTGGCTCCTTGGCTCCCATCCCAGATAACCCCTGATCTTTCTCTTGTTATATATTAATTTTCATTTCCTAGAATTTTATATAAATGGAATTGTATGGTATGTAATTGTGCTTATTTCACTCAAATTAATTCTTTTTAGATTCATCATGTTTTTAGTGTATTAGTAGTTGATTCCCCTTTAATTCTGAGTAATATTCCTTTGTATGCATATACCAGTTTATTAACATATTCACCTGTTGCTGGAAATATTGTTTCCAGATTTGGTAACAAATAAGACTGCTATGACATTTGTGTACAGTTTTTGTGTGGACATAATAGTTTTATTTCTTTTGGCTACATCAATACCTAGGAATAGAATGGCTAGATCATATGGTAGGTGTATGTATAACTTCTAAAGGAACTGTCCAAGTTTTTAAAAGTGATTGTACTATTTTGCATTCCCACCAGTTCCTCCAGATCCTTGTCAACACTTGGTATAGTCTTTTAAATTTCAGGCATTCTAATTTGTAGTGGTGTCTGACTGTGTTTTTAATTTGCATTTATTTCTCCAACAATTAGTGATGCTGAGCCTCTTTCCATGAACATGTTTACTCTCCGTACAGCTGCTTTGGTGACGTGTCTGTTCAGATTTTTTGTCAATTTTTAATTGGGTTCTGTGTTTTCATATTACTGAGTTTTAGAAGTTCTTTGTATATTCTGGATGTAAGTCATTTTTCAGACATGAGATTTGCAAATATTTCCTTCCACTCTTTCCATTCTCTTAATGGTGTCTTTTGAAGAGAGAAGTTCTCAATTTTTTTCTTTTATAAATTGTGTTTTTGTTGCTTTATTTAAGAAATCTTTGCCTAAGTCAATATCACAAAGATATTCTCCTATATTCTAGAAGTTTCAGTTTTTATTTTTAGATCTATGATCCACTTTGAGTTAATTTTTATGTATAGGGTAAAGTATTGATCAAATTTTATTTCTTTCATTTATTTATATATGGAGTACACTTTTCCCGAACCATTTGATAAAAAGACCATTCCTTCACTAAATTACCTTGTACCTAGGTTAAAAGTCCATTTCTATATGTGTGGTTTTATTTCTGGCTCTCTTTCCTGTTTCATTATTGATCTGTTTGTCTTGATGCCAATACTACACTGACTTGATTACTGCAGTTTTTTAAGAAGACTTGAAGTCAGATAGTGTAAGTCCTTCAACTTTGCTTTTTTTTTCTCAGATTTTGGAACTTCGAAGTCCTTTCATTTCTTTCTTCCTCCCTCCCTTTCTTTCTTTTTAAAGATTTTATTTATTTCTAGAGAGAGGGGAAGGGGAGGGGGAGAGAGAGAGAAACAGCAGTGTGTGGTTGTGGTTGCCTCTTACGTGCACTCTGCTGTGCCCTGCCTGGGAATGGAACTGGTGAGCCTTGGGTTTGCAGGCTGGTGGTCAGTCCGCTGAGCTACACCAGCCAGGGCTTACAATTGTGGTCTTTTATTAAATACTGAGAAGTTACAAAATAATGTATGCAAAATAGGTGTGAGGTATGCAGAATAACAGGGCAGTGGATACTCCCGTACCCAAGCACCTAGTTTAAGGGAAAGTTATCAGTGCCATTGAAGTTCCCTGTGATCCGTTCCTAGTCCCTCTTCCCCTTTCTGAGTAACCTGAATTTTGTATTTTCTTCATACTTGAACCACATACTTTATATCCTTAAGGTGCTCAATTTTGCGTGTTTTTGAAATCCGTAAAATGGAATCACAGTGCAAGTGTTTTTCAGTAATATTTGAAATTGCATTTTACATATGAAACAGCTGGTAGTCTTAGAAAATTGGAAATGAGAATTTAGAGGAAGGCCTGTTACGTTGTTTGTCCTTTAGGCCAGGTACAGATGGTTTCCTCCAGCACATTCTTCGGTGCTTGTTCCAGTCTGTTAATTGTCTCAAAGAAACTGCTCCACTATTCCAGGAAGAAGGTAGTTTTGTAATCTCCCATCTGTCTGGGATGTGTTCTTGGAAGTTAGATATGGAGACTAAAACGTACCTCATTCTTTCTAAATTTCTTTTAAGGCACTACCATCTGAAGTATTACAGAAGACATGTGCCCTGGCTGGTGTGGCTCAGTGGGTTGAGCATGGGCCGGTGAACCAAAGGGTCGCCAGGTCTATGCCCAGTCAGGGCACATGCCTGGGTTGCAGGCCAGGTCCCGGGTAGGGGCGCTTCACTGGGTAGGTTGCCTGGGTAGGCAGCCACACAGTGATGATTCTCTCCCACTCTTTCTCCCTCCCTTCCCCTCTCTCTAAAAATAAATAAATAAAATCTTAAAAAAAAAGAAGCCATATATGTGGGCTTGTCAAGAGTGCAGTTGCTGTGAGAATCACCACTTTGGATTTCTTTATTCTGGATTAATGAGCCGTGCCTGTGTGGTGTAGGTTTCATGTTTAAGGCGCGCCATAGGCAGCAAGTCGAACACTCGCAGTGTGAAGTTGTAAAATAACCCTAAGACTGTGAACCTGATGGTGGAGCCAGTTCCCCATACTCTGCTCCTCTGCTCAGAATCAATGTGGGGAAATGGGGGCTCCAGAAGGAAAGTAGAGGCCTCGAAATTTCCCTGTTGCCTTTGGGCCTCGGGTCTGTTTTGTCTCCACGAGAAGCAGGGATTCCAGTGTTGCTGTTTTGAGTTCTGTCTTAGAAGCAGCAAGAGAAAGAAAGGCCACAGGTCTGTCTTAGTTGCATTTCAATATTTTTGGAACTATTTTGGTTAATTGTTGATTGCCCTATTTCTTACTGTCTACATGAAGTTATTAACTATTAAATCCATGGTGATGCCCTGGGGGGTAGTAGAGGTTTTTATCAGGGAAATGTGGAATTTAAAAAAGTTGCAAACCCTGGCCTCACCATCTTTCAAACTCACTTACAATGAAAGGTGTGAATGTGGAACATAACTCACCCACAGAAAGGAGGGCCGCCATCAGTTGTTCTTTGTAGGACTCTCTCAAGTCCCCCAGTACAGGGCACCCAGCTGACAGGCCAGACCCAGGATCAGCGGGTTGGCACAGGGATCATTCAAGTTCCCCCATCTTTCCATCTGTGGTCTGGGTTTAGTCTCAGTCATTTAGCTGTTTAGAATTTCTGTCCTGCATTCCTTCAGATGCTCTGAGTAGTGCTAGAAGTTTTCTCTGTGACTTTGATGGGACAGTATAACTGCGTGTAACTTTGCATGTCTTCCCCTAGGAGTGGTCTGCAAGACCCCACGGGGACCTCGTGTTGTAGGCAGGGATGTGGTCCTTAGCCAGGCCTTGCCTCACTTGGGGCTCAGTGAGTCCGAAGGTAGTAAATTCCAGATATTCTCAGCTACAGCCCTGAGAGTAGGCACTGGTGTAGCAATACTGTTCCAAGAAGAAAGTGATAAGATCCCAGACAGACTTTATCTGATAGCAAGGACGATGAGTTAATGAAATCGATGTTACGATAGCTAGCGTCTCCTACAGTGGCTTTTTCTGTGCTGCTGAAGTACTGAATCACTTCAGGAGAGATAATATTATTTCATCCTGTTGTTGCCCAAGTTTGCTGATCAGGTCAGATATTTCACTGTTGACCACTCATATGTTATGAGAATAAATCCTTTTTTTAAATAAGATACTTTCTTTTGCCATTTGGAGCTGAGCATGAATTCTAACATCAATGGGTGCCTTCCTGTGCTTCTTCAGCCTCTTGATTCCCATTAAAAATGGAATTTTCTATTTAGTTCCTGTTGTTTTACATTGCATAATTTCTGTCTGTCCCTTCCCTCTGTTGGGTGAAGAGAGATTTCTTCTTGTCTCTAAAGGTACTTGTGTTTAACTGGTGCCTATTACTTGCTGTGGTAGTATTTGTCTCCAGGGTCTTTCTAAAAAGAGAAGATGGAACACATTGCAGTGGGGTGAAAGCACCAACTGGCATGAAAGTCTTTAAATCATGAGAAGTAATCTTACTTGTTCCAATTTAGTAATTCTGCAGATGACTTTAATTGTAGTAGTAAAATATGGGAGAGAAACATGAGATTAAATTTAAAATAAATCCTAGGCAAAGTACACATTAGAAATGAAGCTATTTGTTAAAAAATGAAGCAGTTTTCACCTCAGCGTTTTGGGACCTTAACTTGGTAGCAAAGCTTGCACTTGGGAAGACCTCTCTGGGTTTTGGTTCTGTTTGCTGTGGTCGGACCAGAACTCGGATGCTTCAGTGACATGAAGACAGTTCCGTCTGTGTTAGGCAGGAGGTGATACCTCGGTCCACCCTAACAGTATCCTTAATGTGCTTCCTGCTTTACTGATGTGCTTCTGGGTATTCTCCGGATGTGAAAATATTTACCTGCAGCATTCAAATCAATTTTGTAACAGACACTGAGATTTTAGAATTTATAAAATAATTTTAATAAGCAGGGGAAAGATAGTTTGATTGTTTTGAAGGGTCTTCTTAAATTTTAGAATATGGGGAGATATTTTAGTATTTTGAGCACTGCTCTTGTTATTTTTTAAAATTATAGTTAAGAAACATATAGAGGTTTTTCATTCTTTTTCATCCATGTCAAGGTATATTGTTGAGTCTTATCTTTTAAATTCCATTGTGATACTAGGCCATAATCATCACCATGTTATTAAATTTATTCAGTGTCTACTTTGTAGGGCACTGTGTATAAATAGGCAAAAGGCATAGTCGCTGCTCTTCAAGAATTTACAGTTGAGGAGTAATAGAGCATCAGTTTTAGTTGCTTCATCCAGGAAACATTTCCTGGGTGCTCTGCCTGCTGGGCACTGGGGATACAGTGGTGAACCCCACAGACGAGTCCCCACACTCTTGGAGCTCACATTCTAGGATCTTAACTACTTAATGCTGAATGATGACATTATTCAGGACTTTACGAGGGAAGTAGTACTTGTTCTGGTTTGGTTAGGAAAGGTGGTACTGAGGGGTAGGACATGAGCTGGACAGGAAGTAGGGTTTTCATTTCCCAGTGTATATTCTGTGGAACCTGCTATAAGGGGTTTTGTGGTCAAACAAATGTGGAAAACGTAATATACCATGGGGTTGTAGAGAAGAGACCCCAAGAGCTAGAGAAACTAAGTGAGGTTCACAGAGGGGGGGGGCCATGAAATTTGAGCTGTTCCGTAACGGATATAATTGTGTGAGGTTGGAGTGGAGGGTGAGTGAATTGTGTGAGCTGGGGGAGAACCAGTCAAAATGAACCCATGTCCACTCTCCCCTTGTGGAAGCTGTCATTTGTCCTCCGCCCCACCTTCGTGACTTCCTTCCCGGTAGCATTTAGGCACACTCAGGTTCCCCTTGAATGAAAGTAATAGCAACAGCAACCACTGGAAACTCTGCCTTTTGATTTCACTTCTCCCTCTTCATAGCCAGAGTCGTAAAAGAGTTGACAGCTCATTAACCAGTTTCTTTCTGCTCAGCTTCTTTCTCTTTGGTTGCTACTCCCACTGCTTTACTAAAGCAGCTGTCACCGAACTCCCTGTGACACCCGTGCTGCTGAGTCTGATCAACACTTAATTTTTTATTTCACTTCTTTTATTCTCCACTGGCTTCTTGAAACCTCGATTTTCTTGACAACACACCCCCAAGCTTCTCTTATGTGCGTATACCCTTCTGAGGCCATTCCTCCTTCGTCCTTGCCATTTGGACTTTCTTCTCCTTGGCTCCTGAACGCTGTCAGGTCTCCATCCTGGGCTCCTTCTCTTTTTCCCTTAACACGCTCTCCCTCGGCTGACCTCATCTGTGTCCACGACTTCAGTCACTCTCCATTTTCCTGGGACTCCCAGATCTGACCTTAGCCCAGATGTTCGCAGAGTTCCAGATTGTGTGTCCAGCTGCCTGTTTGATATCATCTGTTGGTGTCGCAAAGTGACCTCGCAACTCAGCATGTCCAGGACTGGCCCGATGATATCTCGTCTGCCCCAGTCCAATAATCCTGTCCTAGCAAATGTCACCATCACTTGTCCGATCGTGCGAGCCAGAGGACATGAAGGTGTCCTTGATCATCCTTTCCCCTCCTTTAGAGTCCGGCCCGTCACCGAGTTTTGTTGATTTGGGTTCCTAAATGTTTCCTGATGAACACTTCTTGATTTTAATGTAATCATTTTTTGCATGGACTGCTCAAGTGCCCTCTTAACTGGAGGCCCCACTCATTCTTTTCCCCGGTCTCCGACTCATTTTCTCCCCTGAAACTAGAGGGCTCTGAAATAAATCTGATCTGGTCACTCTCCAGATTGAAATGCTTAGTACTTCCCCATTGTTTGTATGATAAAAAAATCACAATTCTTAATTTCCCCTGCGAGTTCCAGCATGATGTTATCCGTGCTTTCCCTCCAGCCTACTCTTGCCCTGCTTGCCTCTTTGTCCTCTGAGCTGTCACTACAGTATGTTCCCTGAGTGTGTCATATACCCTCCCACTCCAGGGTAGAAGTTTCAGTTTGAAATTACACATCAGTCAGTATAATTGTTTGATTATACAAATCAAACAGTTGTAAATAGACTGTAAGCTTCATAAGAGGAAGTTTTATGAGTCTCTCTTCTTTCCTTTTTTCCATTGTATTCCTTTGGGCCAAGCATAGTACCTAGGCCAGTGTAGGAGCTCAATATATTTTTGTTTCCTGAGCGAACAAGTGAATGGTTCAGTCAGAATAATAAGACGTGAAAGAATAAGATGTAATAAGAAAAAGACGTGTGAAGTGACATGAAAGTAACAAGCAGATGCCGAAGGACCTTTTGAGGCAGTGGCGTGAGACTGAAGTAGGGCGATGACAAAATCAGAGCCACTCGTTAGAAAGGGCAAACTGGCTGTGGGGTTAGGGCTTTAACAGAAATTCCAGAAGAAGCTAAGGGTTTTATTCACATATGATTTGCACATTGGAGAACGTAGACCTCACTCTGAACTGAAGACATGCTCCGAGGTGGGGTTGGAGAGCAGGGTTTGTGAAAGGTGTGAGCCGTGAGGAGCTGATCCTTAAAAAGAAGGATTCCTAGGTCATAAACTTACATAATTCATTTCCTGATCGGTGGGGCAACTGCCCTTTCAGTGGTAAGAAAAATAGGTAACATATGATTAAGCGTTTTATCAACATCATGGTTTGGTTCTGGCTGATGGAATAAAGGCTTTTGGTAGAGCGGTTCCAGTGTGGGGGTGTTGCTTATCAACCACTCGGGGGTACAGTTTATCAAGCAGTGTGGTCAGTGCAGGGAGGCCATTTACCCTGCAGGCACTTTGGAGCTCAAAAGAGCAAAGGTGTGCCCTGTATGTAGCTTGAGAGTTTAAACTACAAAATGTCCAAATGTTGGGCCACAAGTTACGATATTAAAGTTCTTGTAAGTTCTACTTTCCCCCTTTTCATCAAACTTTACAAAATATGTTGGTGTTGATGAATCTGTGTTTCTTTCTTTTTTTTTTTTTTGAGTCCCATTGTCAATTGCCAGAGCGGCATGGGCTCCCTGCTCTGGGTCCCTCTTGTCTGGTGGTGGAGAAAAATGGACCAAAGATCAATAGAAGTTTTAGCCCTGGTGGCCAAAGTCTGTGAAGGTTGGATTACTCGGATGCAGGAAATTGAAAGTGGCGGAAGATAGAAGACTTTAAGCTGATAGTAGGAACACAGGGCATGTCTACTTATCCAGGAGTATAGGAGTTAAAGTAGGGCTGTTGCCTCAAGGCCAGATGGCAGGCCCTGCCTGGGCCATGGGGGCTGACTGGCAGCTGTTGTGCCTCACGCAGTGGCATCCTCCACCTGTGGGGCTGAGGAAGCACACCTGCGTCTCTGTGCCTCTTAGGAACAGAGAGAGAAGGCGAGGTTATAACGGGGACATCCTAGCATTGGTGTCTCTGTCAATTGTTCTTTCGAATAGTAACATGTTCTGTCTCGTTCCATTGTAGGGTCTGGAGACGAGGCTTTCAGGAGCTCATACGGGGGCTGGGAGAGTGAGGAAAAAGTAAGGGCCAATCACAGTAGTAGCCTTCAGTAGTACCCAAGAGTCCTTGCAGTTGTCCTTTAGTTTTGGGTTTGGGGAAGCTAATATACCCCAAATCTGGGAGGGGTCAGGGTTTAGGTAAGAAGATGCCCTAACAATTTTACGGAAGGCTGGCAGAATTGAAGCTTCTCTTTAGTGACCTTGTGTTGCTTTAGAGCTAGAACATGTGATGAGTGGAGACTGTTAGGCCTGTTCGAGGGGAGAGCACAGAGGCAGATCATCTGTGTATTGAAGTAGGCAGATGATACAGTATTTGTGAGATGTCCTTAAGAATTTGAGAAACATAAGTAGGGCTTTCAGTACACCCTGGGGGTAAGAGTCCAGGTATCTTGTTGGTTTTTCTACGTGAAAACAAGTGCATGTTGACTTTCTGAATCAAGTGGCATACACTGAAGTCCACGGCAGAGAAAAAACAAGTCTCAGGAGGAAAATAAACAGGAGGGTATGGGGTCAGGCCTACAGGATGGTTAAAGAGAAGGGTTCCTCAGGGGGATGAAAATGGGGTGCTGAAATAAAACTGACAAGCGTGACAGAAAGTAACCTCGCAGGGTGATCTGGCCATAAACTCCCGACCGAGCAGGTCGTGGTGAGTGGTCGTACCTCAGGCCTGTAACTTCTGTAGTAAGGGTTTGTCTTTGCCTTAGACAAACCGTGTCCCTTGTTTCGGTGCACGTAGGATAACACGTCTCTGAAACGCCTCTTTTTCAGACCCCCGGGAAGCATAACCTCCCTTGGGAGAGCGCAGAGTCTTGTTGGCCATCTCGGACCCTGTCCGTGCCCCGCTTTCCCCCTTCCTCTGGAGCATTTGACATCTTGCTTCCTGGCAATGTCATCAGTGTGGCTCCAACTCTTACGAAAATTACCACACATTTGGAAACTAAGGGAATAAATAAATTTACATCATTCGCTTTCTGGGGCAACCAGACTTTCAGTGGTAATGATACCAGACTCAGGTTCAGCTGCCCGCCGCTGATGGAAGGAAAGATGTTCAAGTGCGAGCAGCCTGCGAAGAGGGCAGACTCCCGTCCAAAAGACCATTCTAACCACTCGGCGCCAGCAGGGGTGTCATTCACAGGCAGCAGGAAAGCAGAACAGAGAAATTGAGGGTGGGGGTGAAAGTTTTTTATGTGTAAGTCAGTGTGGTCTATTCTGACGACTGTCTCATGGTTGAAAGTCACCGAGTGCCCTGAAGCCAGAATGTCCTGTTGCTGGAGTCAGCTGCCTTTGAAGTTAGTTCTTGGAACTCGTACACAAGTCACAAATATGCTGTTTATCTACGGGTTACATGTTAGGCAACAATTCATGTTTTATAAAAAACACTTTTAACAGAAACAGTATTAAAGGAATGGAGGAGCACCCTGGCTGGTGTGGCTCAGGTGGTTGGGTGTCATCCTGCAAAGCAAAAGGTCGCCAGGTTCGACTCCTGGTCAGGACACTGGCTGGGTTGCGGGTTCAGTCCCCAGTCAGGGTGGGTGCAAGAGGCAACCAATTGACATTTCTCTCCCTCTCTCTCCACTTCCCTTCCCCTCTCTCTAAGTAAATAAATAAAATCTTAAAAGAATGGAGGAGTGGGTCACAGTAAGAACAAGGGGTAACATGTAATTAAGCCTTTATCAATGTCCTAGTTTCCATTCAGACTCACAGAATGGCCGTCTGGGTTGAGCGGTTCCAGTACAGAGGGTACGATTTATCACAGCACACGGCCGGCCAGCAGGTCTGTTTACCCCGCTGGCAGTGTAGGGCCTCAAAAGAGCAAGGTCATTCCTCATTCCCAGCTTTAGAGTTTAAACTGCAGAAGGCCCAAATGTTGGGCCACGAGTTATGATATTAAAATTCTTACAAGTCCTCAAGTGCTAGGTATAAAGGATAGACTTGAGGCAGGAGAAGCTATTAGCTGTTAGTTTAGGACAGAGCCAGTAGGGACCAATACTAGTAGAGCAGTGACAGAAAGACTCATGTTGTGTGGGGCATAGAGTGAAAATGATGAGATGTGATTGATGGTGGCATATGGGTTGAGGTGACAGAATTTCAGTGCTTCATTATTTCTCTTAAATTTACTTCATTTCCCTTGGAAAAATGGTGGAGTTTTTTTTTTTTTTTTTTTTACAAACTTTATTGTGCTGTTATTTAGCAAGCACTTTGCTAGGTTTTGGGATTGCAGAAGTGAAAAAATATTTCATAATCTAGGACTCTTAATTACATTTGCTAGTATAATAGTTTTAAACTTAGAATAAAACTCTATAAACCTAAATTCCACTAAGCATTATAATGCTTTACAAGTTAGAGAAGCTTTTGGGAGCTAGAGTTCCAGAAGATACGGCGTCAGCCTTGTGCTAGTACATGAGATGGGCCTTTTCTCCTTCATCAGCAACCCTTGATTGACACTAGCAGTCCCAGAATTAACCCTGGAACTCTTGAATTGAATTCCCTGGGGAGTTTCCCAAAGACCTTAAAATAATAAGTTGTAGGTAAAAGGTGTTAAGCCAATGCCATTAAAATGAAATAATTATATATAAGTCCCTTTTTTCCACTTTACTGCTTAAGGATAAAACAGAGAACTCAGATTCTAACTACTCTTTAGTCTTCTGAGAAGAGCCCTAGTGTTGAACAGGTTGAATAAAATTTTCTCAAGTCGTTACTCAGCTTTGTCAATGACTGGGCCCTAGAAATGAAAGTAATTTATCCGTGTTTTCCTTTATGGCTGATGCTTTTGGTGTCATGTCTGAGAATTCTTTACCTAAGCCTTGGCCATGAAGTTTTTCTCTTCTAAAAGTTTTAGTTTTATGTTTGACCTACTATGTATTTGGAGTTAATTTATATTATAAGATGTGAAGTTTAGGTCAAGGTTTATTTTTTTGTCTTTTGATGTCCAGCTGTTTTGGCACCATTTGTGAAAAAGCTGTTTTCCTGCCCTTGAGTTGCCTTTGCACCCATCACAAATCAGTTGGGCATATCTGTGTGGATCTGTCTCATTCTCTGTGTTGTTCCATTGGCCTGTGGGTCTGCCCTGCCGAAAATACCATGCTGTTTTGATTTATATTGATATGTAGCTTAAGATCAGGTAACATGCTTTCTCCAACTCTATTCTTTTTTTCCAATATTTTAGTTATTCTAGTTCCTTTGCATTTTCATATAAATTTTAAGATAAGCTTATTTGTATCTACAAGAAATCTGGGGATTCTGTTAAGAATTATATTGAATTTAAAAATCAGTTTGGGGAGACTTGATGCTTTTCCTTTGCCATAGTCTACTAGTATCCATATCTTACCACTTAAAGTGAAATGTAGGAACCTTATCACCATGTAGGCCCCTTTTTCCTCGTACTTTATAATTAGTTGTCTTAAATGTCTCCTTTACATGAATTGAGAATATCAGACATATAATACTTTTCCTTTTAACCATCTAACATAATTTACATATAAGGTTAATCACCAACATTACTTACTGTTTTTTACTTCTAAAAGCTGTTTAATTCTTTCAAATTTGTGTTTTAGTAAGCCTCTTTCACTTTTTTCTTTATACACATTATAGTTTTATTTTTTAAAGATTTATTTATTTATTTTAGTCAGAGGTGAAGGGAGGGAGAAAGAAGGAGAGAAACACCAATGTGTGGTTGCCTCTCATGTGCCCCCCACTGGGTACCTGACCTGGCCTGCACCCCAGGCATGTGCCCTCACCAGGAATTGAACAGGCGACCCTTTGATTTGCAGGCTGGTGCTCAATCCACTGAGCCACACCAGCCAGGGCAATACATTATAGTTTTAAAATATTGTTTATTTATTGTTTTTATGACCTGAAATTGTTTTGTACCACATTTAGCTGTTTTTTTCTTTCAGTCATGATGGTTTTCTTCCCCATGTGTTTTGTAAGCCTTTACCAGGCCTTTTACTGTGGGAGTATTCTGAATTGCATAGTTCCGAGAGGAGTTTTCGATTCGGCCAGCACCCTGGGATACCCATGTAGGATAACTGGAGGTTAGCGCATGGGCCTGCGTTAGTGGGACTCCACTGCGTGAGTGCCAGCTGGGGTTATGTGTCTGCAGGGCAAGGTCTCCTGCGCCCCCACGTGCAGCCTGCGTCAAAACAGACACATTTCTCGATTGTTTTCTTTTTTCTAGCTCACCTTTTCACTGAGTTGGTTGCTTTTTATGGGTCTTGATTTTTTCCAGGATAATTTCTACTTCTCTACATTTCATATGGTCAGAGCCTTATTTCTTGTCTCCTTTGCACCTTTAGACCATAAGCCTCTTGGCACTGACACCAAGACGTCAGGGTCCCTGTAGCTTCAGCTTTTACACATTCTGGTTTCTAGCTCTTGCTTCATTTGGGGGATTTTCTTTTCTCTTCCGAGAGCTCCACTGTGCTGTCAAGAAGTTGGTAATATTTTGTTCAGCAGTTGTGATTTGGTATCAGATTTTCAGAATATTGACTTCACTAAATTATCAGAAATACAATTTTCTGACACACCGTTCTATAGATCACAGATTGTTGGGTTAGGGACCTGCTCCTGGTCCCTTCAGAACTGGTCACTTGGGTCAAAAGTTGCTTGTTGTCTCTCAGGAGGGGCTGTGGATGTGATATTTGTCTTTGAAAGGAAATATGGTCATCTTCCTACAATATCACCTACAATATTGAGAGTATTACTGAGGCCTTTAATAAAAACTTCTTTGAACACCCTGAGATTGTTTCCCCTTTGTTGTTTTTTTGTTTTTGTCATGCCCTCTGCCAAGAAGCTCTACCCCGAGACCTTCACCTGGGGGGCTTCTCGTTATTTGGACCTTGGCCACGGTACTTTTTCTCAGTAGAGGCTTTTCCTAATGACCAAAGCTAAAGTAGTGTCCTCTTTCCCTATTCCATTGGTCATTATCTCATCAGTCTGTGTCACTGCTGTGCCCGATTACTGGGTTCTCCACCCCCAGACTGTCAGTACCATGACAGCAGGGACCTTGCAGGTCCCGCTGAGCTAGTTGGTCTTTGCTCGGGGCCCGAAGAGGTCCTAGCATAGAGCAGGGAAGCACATGTTCAGAAACAAGGCAGCTAGTAGAGAGATTAATAAGAAAAGATTCCAGAATTTTCTTAATATTTTATAACGTTATCTCTTCCTACGACTGATTCCCATTCCAGAACTTTTCTCAAGAGTTTAACCAACAGCTGTGTTTGCAAAAAGTGCTGGATTGTTGTCCCTTTCAGGACATTTAATCTTTTAAATCCTCAAAATATTTTGTAAAATGTGAGTAAAGTCACTTCTGACCTGTTGAGAGGCAGTATTTTTACTGACATAACTCTCATTTGAGATCACTTTATTTGAGCTTGCAGCTAATAAATCTGTTTTGGCCCATATGAAACAGGATGAAATGGTTTTGTAGCCCACATGTCCTTTCACTGGTTATTTGAACTTTGTTTTTTTAGTACATCGTTTGTATTCCCTTTTATGGGGTTGTTTTTAGTTGTTAAATTATCAGTTGTTGGGAATGTTCTTTAGCATGAAAAAAGTAACCCAATGTTTTAATTATAAAAACAGATATGATTTATAATTAAAGACTTGATTCTTCTTGGAAACATAATTTCACACCTACAGAAATGATCGAAGTCAGGAAATTAAAATTGATGGAATGCCGTTGATGTGATCTATGGATCCTATTCAGATGTTCTCAGCTTCTCAGTCACGTTCTTTACGTGAAAAGAAAATCTCAGATCACAAGTAGCATAGAGTTGTCATATGTCACCAGTTGCCTTTAATCTGGAACAGTTTTAGCTTTTATGAATTTAACATGTTTAAAGATTATAGGCCAGTTATTTTGCAGCAGGTCCGATTCACGTTTCCTAAGTGACACGGCTTTCATTGTGTGGGGAGGCACGTGATGCTGACTCGCCCTGTTGCCAGTGTCCGTTCCCACCACAGGGTGTGGTGGTCTGCCAGACTGCCCTGCTGTCAAGGGTGCGCTTTCTCTTTGTAGTTAATGGGGATCTTTGAGGCTGTTTTGAGACTGATATTCTGTTACTCCTCAAAACTTTTACCCCCAGTTTTAAGAATCATCGATGAGTCTGAATTATTATGATGATTGTCAATGGTAATTTTCTGCTTCCATCACTTTTCTACATTTATTAGTTGGGATTCTGATATAAGAAAGAGCTCCCCCTTCCATTGATCTATCATCTATCTGTATCTATCTATCTATCTATCTATCTATCTAATCAGTATGAACTCATGTTTTCTCACTTGATATAAGCTGTCATCATTTAAAAATTTAATCCTCAAATTGTCATATATTTGGCCAGTAGTAGCCTTTTCAACCGGCTCCTGTGAACTTTTGACATGTCCCCATTCTTTTTTGAGTGTTTTCTTTTTGGAACAAGAAGATATTCTAGGCCCAGGGCTTGGCAAACTTTTTCTGTAAGTGGCCAGATAGTAAATATTTTTGGCTTCGTGAGCCATACAGTCTCTGTTGCAACTACTTACTCCACCCTTGTAGCAGGAATACAGCCACAGATAATTTGTAAGTGAATGAGCATGGCTGTATTCCAATAAAACTTTATTTGTAAAGAAAGGGTGCTATCCACATTTGGCCTGTGGGCTGTAGTTTGCCAACCCCTTCTAGACTCATATTGTAACTTTTGTTAAGCCAATCTTAGAACTGACCATTTTTTCTGAGGAACCCTGGACCCCTTCTGCAGTGAATGGTATTTAGAAACTGAGATCTGGGTACTAGATAGGTTCGCTGCTGCTGGGATATTGTTATTTATAGGCCCTCTTAGCACACAGAGCTAGATGATATAAGAATAGATACATATACTTGCATGCATTTGTATGTTTGTATGTAGACATATCTAAATTTCTGTGTATCTCCATCTATCGTAAACCACTGAGTGACAGTGGTGTCTCTACTTCCATTTCTATACCACGGATTTTGTTCTAGTCTTTCTATATTTGTGATTTCTTTCTCATATTGACAAGCCTGACTGCTATTATCCACAGTATATTTACTTATTTGTTGAATCCTAGAATATACAGACACTAGGTTTAGAATTGCTGATGCATACCTCTGTGAAAAACTAATCTATTAATTTGAATTTAATTTTTATTTACACTTCTTTGTCTTTAACCTTAGGGTTTAAATACTGTGTTAAAAAATTATTTGGGTTAGTTCTCCCCCATCTCTTTAGTATATTGTGCTTTTCATGTTAAATAAAGTTAGGATCATTCATTTTTTATTTGTATTGCATTTTAGGATATTTTTATTTTATTTTATTTTATGTTGACTTGAGTATGTGAAATATGAATGTCGTTTCAACTGGGAAGTTGCTCCATGTCCGCTTGTTTTACCCAGTCTTCCCTGCTGTCTTTTCATCCTGATTTTACTTAACCTGTGTAGGTCACCATTCTCACTAGTTCTGACTTTCTGTGTGTCTTTTTTGCACAAATGTGTGTGTGTGCAATTCTTGTTTTCTCTCCTCTTTCATGAAAGGAAGCACACTATAAATAATCCACACTGTAATCAGTTCACAAGCCCTCCTGTACCATCCTTATTTGGGGTTGGGATCCTGAAGGGCCACCGTTGACAGGTGAGAGTGAACTGGACATAGACAGGCCCTCAGAGGAACTGTAGCTTCACTTTGAACACATTTAGACTCTAAAAAGTGGTTGAGGTTAATTTATTGTGTTTCTCTCAGGTGCTTGGCAAAAAGCAAATGTAAATCCTGTTTGGAAGATGATAACATTATACTAGGCCTCAGATTACTTCTATAAACATTTTACAATATAGTGTCCATCCTATAATTAAGAAACTCAGGCACAACATGAACAAAATCAAATAGAAGCAACAGAATGTAGTGCTAGATCCACAGGGGCCTCTTATATTGTAGCTTTTACGAGTCAACTTTAATATAGCTATGCTTACCTTGTTCAAAAAGACAGAAGATTCACTATTTTCAGTAGTAAACTGGCAACTTTCCAAAAAACAACATGGAAAATATAGTAACTAAAACTAGAACATTATTGGGCGAGTCCAACAGAAGATTATGTAGAGCTGAGAGAGAATTAGTGAAGTGGAAAAATTACTGAAGAGATTGAGGGAGACACGGAGACATCGAAAAGATCAAAAGTATGTAATTGAGGGAGGTGGGGAGGGCAGGGGGTGGGTTGGGGTAGGGGAGAAAAGGCAGAAAACTGTACTTGAACAACAATGAAAAAAAGAAAAGGTATTTTTTCTAGTGTATTATTAATAAGAAAACCAATTGAGCATAATTAAAAATGAAAAAAGTGTGTAATTGGAGTCCCAGACAAAGAGTTGAGAGTGGGGCAGAAGTGATATTGGAAGAGACTGTCTGATACTTTTCGTAACTGGTGAAAGTTATCAAGGAATAGATTGAAGAAACCTTACTAACTCGAAGCTGGGTAAGAAGAAATCCATACCTTGGGTTCTTTTAGTAAACCTTTAGGAAACCGAAGATAAGGAGAAAAATTTCAAAAGCTGCCAGTAGTGGGGAGAGAGAATAGCATATTTTCAAAGAATCAGCTATTAGACCCCAAATCAGGTTGACAGACTTCTCAACACAAACAGTGGAGGCTCAAAGACAATGGAATGCTATCTTCAAATTACTGAGAGAAAATAAGACACACCTAGAATTCTGAGCCCTGTGAAAATATCCTACAAGGTAAAGATGAAATGCAAATATTTCAGACTGGACAGTTATACTAGCCACCCTTGAAAATGCTCAAAAGACACACAATGGCATGTGGCTACCATGTTGGACAACAGAGATACTGAAAATTTCCATCATTTCAGAAAGGACAGCACTGTTCCAGGTTTTAAGAAAATCATAAGGATATTTCGAACAACATCTTGCACCAACACCCCCACTGCCATGGAAACTTTAGATGAAATTCACAAATTCGTAGAAAAATGCAAATAAACAAAACTGACCCAGGAAGAAATGTTAAACTATGTTTAAATTTTTTTGTCTTGTGCTGTCTTTGCCTCGGGTATCAGGGAGGATATTATCCTCATAAAATGAGTTGGGGAATATTTCTTCTGTTTTCTGGAAGAGTTTGTAAAGGACTGGTATTAATATTAATTTTTTAATATTTGGCAGAATTCACCAGGGAAGCTATCTGGGCTTTTCATTATTGGAAAATTTTAAGTGACTAATTTAATTTCTTGTTATATGTCTATTTAAATTTTCTATTCCTCTTAAGTCAGCTTCAGTAATTTGTGTCTTTCTAGAAACTTGTCCATTTCATCTAAGTTGTCTAGGGGGATAAAGTTGTTCATTGTATTCCCTTATAATCCTTTTCATTTCTGTAAGTTGGTTTAATTGTCCCTTCTTTCATTCCTATTCTGTGGTCACCCTGCAGAGGTGGAATGCACTGCTTCCCAATTAGTAGGGTGTTTATGCTCATTGCGCTCCATGCACTAAGAGAATTTGAGAGAAGGTTTATTACTCATCCAAGAGCCTCGAGGGGTGATTTGGATGGGTACAAGCTGGTCTGCCCTGGTGTGAGCCAGGCAGAAGGGGTGGGTCAGGCCTTTATAATGGCTTGGGGACTGGAGTGAAATTTCCGTGTGCATGCTGAGGATCTGCAAAATGTGAATTTCCCTCTAGGGCCCAAAGTGGGGGCACAGTGGACTTTTCTTATCCACCCATCTGTCTGGTTCAAAGTGGAAGGGTCAAGTGAGGTTTTAAACATCTGAAATTGGGGCCGGACTCTACTACAACTGCTGAATTTGGATTAAAAATTTTTTTTATTTTTATCTTTTCTTCTTAATTGATCTTTCCCCCCCAAGTTTATTGATTCTTTCTCCTGCCAGGTCAAATATGCTGTTGAACCCTCTAGTGAATTTTTCATTGTTTTCTGCCTTTCAACTTGAGTTTCTATTTGGTTCTTTTATCATTTCTATTCTATCTATTTGATGAGTCATTATCCATACTTTACTCTAAAGATGGTTTCTTTTAGTTCTTTGACCATAGTTATAATAGCTGCTTTGAAGTCTTTGTTGTGTAAGTCCAAAGTCTAGGTTCCCTCAGAGACAATTTTATTGAAACTGCCCCCAAATTTAAAAATGTATGGGTCACGCTTTTACATTTTTGCATATATTATAATTTTTTGTTGAAACCTGGACAATTTTGGTAATATATTCTGCATTCTGATTCATTTTTCTCCAGAGTTAGAGGTGGTTTCTCTTTTCGTTTGTTCAGTGCCTTGCCTGGAACTAATTTTATGGAGTCTGTTTTTTTCCTGCAGGGTGTGCTGCTGATGCCTGCTCAGTTCTTTCTTCTTCCTTTCTTGTTTTTGTTTCATTCATTTATTTATTTGTCTTCACCTGAGGATATTAACATTGGTTTTAGAGAGAGAGGGAGGGAGAGAGAAACATCCATGTGAGAGAGAAACATCGATCATTTGCCTCCCTCATGTGTCCCGACTCTGAACCTGCAACCTAGGTGTGTGCCCTGCAGCCTTCTGGTGCGTAGGATGGTGCTCCAACCAACTGAGCCACTGGGCCAGGGCTCTTCTTTTTATTTTAAGCCTGACTTTCTAGTAGTTGCCCTTGGATCAGTGTATCCTCCAGATCAGCCTGTGATTGGTCAGAGGTTGTTTCAACTCCTTGAAACAGTGGGGCCTCCACCCTCTGTCAGTAGTTCTTGTGAGACTTGGGGAGTGCGCTCCAGGTTCAGAGGATTTACGGCTCTGCCCCGGCTTCCTGTATTTTCAAGGCTCACTCTCATCCAGGGATGAGTAGCTCCCTAGGGCCCTCTCATTTCTTTCCTGCATGTTTATAGTCTTATGCACGCACACAGCAGGAAAAAGTAGACTCTTACCAAGGCCCACGGGGTTGTGTCCTTCCCTGACTCTCCGTGTGGATTCCTGGTAGGTCTGCTCACCCTAACTAGTGTGGCACACTCAGGCTGGCTGTGATGTTGGCCTTCCCTGATTTTTTTGCCCTTTGAATCACTATTGTTTTTGAAAATGCCCCTGGGCATGGAATTCTTTTGATCCAGGTGAATTTAACTGCCAGTCTTCACAGTTTGGCCTGTCCTGTGGGACTTGCACGTCACGGAATTGGGAGTGGATGTGGGTTGGTGGGAGCCCCAGCCTAAACCACCACACACACCCACTGCTCTTACTGAGGTTCAGTAGATTTTCTTGAATAAACACTGTTCGGTTTGTTGGATGTCTTTGGAAAATATCCAGATTCTTAAATGGTTGGTTTTGATAATTTTGCCCACTTTTGTTGTTGGGAATATTTGTCACATTGCTCATTCAGCCAGCTGGGCATCTCCCTTGCCTTTTCTCTCTCTGTCTCTGTCTCTCTGTCTCAGTTTGAAACATTTACATTTTATTCACACTGAATTTTATTTCAGAATGTTATGAAGTGGGGATCTGTTGGCTCTTTTAAAAGATGGTATTAAGTAGTGTTTTAACATTACTTGTTGACCGTTACATGTATTTCTCATTGATTCATAATGCAGACTGTTTATTTCCTTAATTTCAGTGAGATTAATTTTAATTTCATCCTTTAAAAAAATCTGTCAACTGTGTCCTTTTTCCCTTGTTTTTACCATCTCTTGCTTTCCATGGGCCCCTTCTTAGCTTCTGAGTAGGCTCGGCCTTTTCACTCTTCAGACTTTTCTTTTGAGCTTATCTCCTTGAGTTTCCTTCCCCACCCAGGTTCATAAATGTCATCTGCTCTTGCTACTCGTCAGGGCCAAAACTAGGACGAGGCAGGGGAGATGCCGACAACACGGACCTTTCCCGAGGTACCCACCCTCGGAGTCCTGCGGGGTGTGGGGCTGGCCCTCGTATGACTCTGTTCTGTGCAATTTGCGTCCTAGGTGCCTTGCTTGCCTCATCCTGGTCCTGGCCCCGCAACTCATATTTCTCAGTAGTTATATTTACTGTAACCTGGTGGTTTTTGTCCCAAATTGGCATCATTTATTTAAGTTTCGTGTTCACCTGCTCTGCACTGTGCAGGTTTGGGGAATGTAAAGGGTCTCAAGATGCCACTTCTTCCACCCAGATGCTTTCTTCAGGTTTGCTGTCTTTCAGGTCGGTGCTCCCCCTTTCCTCCTCATCCTATCAGTGCATTACTGCCTGTCTGTCCTGACCCAGCCCAACTCTTCAGAATGAAAACGTCCAGCTATTTCCGTGGTAAAACCTCCTCCGTAGTACCAGTGGGCAGTTGGGCAGCGTGCCAGTGGCCCCCGTTCTGGAAGCTGGTGAGGATTAGAAATTACCTTGTGCTTTCGGCGTGTCAGGTAGGAATGCCAGGGTTTCTGCAGGGTTAAGGGGCATTCACAACTATGTCACTAAGAAGGGAAGGTTGCTTATTTGCCCATCTCTTAGCATCATATATATTTAGAATCTTTCCAGCTTCTCCCCGTACTTTGATACCCATAGGCAAGCTTTGACTCCCTGACCAGCTGTCCGGCTTATCCTTGCCAACTTTGTTTCCTGGGTCTTACTTTTTTTCTCCCATTCTTTCCTGGCTTTTTTTTTTTTTTTTTTACTGTGGTTTCCTGGAATGACCCTGCTTTGCTTGGTGTTCTCACTGCTTGTGTATGAAAACAAACTCATTATTTGAGGAGCGATAATTGAGTACCTACTATTTCCTAGGTACTAGGGGAGACAATGGGGTTATAGTGATGAATGCAGCCACATATCCTTGTCTTGCTGAGCAAGAGAGACAAGTTAGCTCTAATCACACCAACTGGGATATTTGCCGTGAAGGAAAGCCACAGATGCAGCCAACCCAGGGACAGTGACGTCGAGATTTCTGTGCCTCCATCTCACGAAGTGGCAGTAAACTCCCCTTAATTTTGAACTCTTGCCTACCTCAGGCCTTGATATGAAGCACTCCCATTGCAGTTCTGGCTCGTTTTACCTTATTTTTCCTGCCTGCAGCTTGCCCCCAGACCTTTGCCCTACCCAAGGTGGACATTATTTGTATTCTTATTTAGTAGTGGGTGCAAACCCTGATCATGAACCTGTCTTTGGAAGTTATTTTCTTCCCTTTTAATAAAAAAATCCGGCTTTGTGGGTTATTTCCCTGTATCTTTATTAGCGTCTTTGTTATATTTTCTACTTCTTCCCCTTTGCATTTTCTAAAAGTTGCCGTAACTCAGATTTTGTCCTAGGCCACCTTCTGTGTTAGTTTATTCTTTCTTGACAGTCTCATTCATTCTAGAAAACTTTGGGGTACCATTTTTATGTAAATGGCTGGCTTACTTATCTCTCTAAGCTGTGCCCTGGTGTCCAATTATTTGGTGTACAGGTATAGGTAGAAGTGTGTATTTCCATGCATAGAGGGATATATAAAGGTATGCATTTTCATGTGGAGGTATTCAGGACCCCAGGTAGAATTCACCATCTTCACTAACTTAGTGGTGCTATCACTCCCCAGTCTTGTTGTTTGGAATCTTATGCAATTGCCACTTCCTCACTCTCTTCCAGATCCGCCTGGTTGTCAGTGGTGCCCCTTTGCCCTGTGTAATACAGGGCCTCTGTGAAGGGTCTCTTCGTTTCTGTCTCTGCCTGTACCACTCTGGCTCAGGCCTTCCTTTTCCCCAGTCTGTTCTAGTCTTTCCTAAGGTGCAGCTGCTGCTAGTTTTTCTCAAGTGCACATGACTCTGAATCCTTAACAGGTTAATTTTTCCTGAAACACGGCTCTGATCTGTTCTCTTCTGCTCACTCAGGCCTCAGAAATTCCCCGCTGTCTTCGAAAAACTGGGCTGGTTCTCCAGACCTTCCATATTGTTTCACTTTTCTGGCCACTGCTCCCCTTCCTATAGGCTGGACTCCATCCAAATGGAATGAATGTTGCAAGAACCTGCCTGTGCGGTGTGTCTTTTTTTGTTTCCTTTTGCCAGCAGTATGCTTTTCTCACATTCTCAGTTCTTCCTTAAAATTTTTTTCTGAAGCTTTCTTGGATTTCCTGAGCTAGAGATACCCTTTCTCTCCCATCATATGTACATTTACCCATATTTAAAAAAACTATTGTGCTCACTTCCAACTTGTATCAATTGTTAGTTCAATATGATTTTTATAAATGAACTCTTGTATCCCTCATTGTGCCTAGTACAGCAGCTTGCAGAAGTGTTTGTTGAATGAATGCGTGGGTGAATGCATTTCGGAAATAGACCATCAGATGGTCTGGACTCCAGGATGTGCCTTCTCCACTGCCTTGTTGTGTATCCCATGGCGTGGCCTGGCACAAGAATGTTTACAACACGAAATACCTGAGTGTTTAGTCAGGGGCACTGCCCGCTTTTCCCTTTGATCGTCAAATAAAATAATGACGACAGCCAACACAGCAGTAGCTGTCTGGTGTGAATGAATCAAAATTATATCTTTTTTTTTTCAGATTGACAAAAAGTATATTTTTTGGCTTGCTGCAGAATTTTATCATGTACGTGTGCTGTGAGAGGAGAAAGATTGAAAGTCGCTGCTTTAAGACCATCTGATCTCTTCCTTCTTGTACTTCTTGACTTTCTACGTCTCTTCGTGTATCACTAAATGACCTGTTACCTTTTGTCTCTGTTGCTTCTCTTCTCCTGGGTTATATTAATTTCATTTTAAAGAAAAATTACATCATTTTGGTAAAGAATGTTTGTGGGAAATTTAGAGGAAATGGAAGCTAGTGTTCAGAATGACATCTTGATCCATTTTATGGGAAATCATAAAGTCTGCTTACCAGGGTTTTGGAAATTTGCAAGTACAGGCTTAGATCCCGGGCTGGTGGCCAGCACCGAACAGAAAGGAGAAGCTGTGATGACATGTGCAGTATCCAGGTGGCAGGTCAGGGGCCAGCTGTGGGGCCCCACATTCGAGTCTGCTGGGCCAGGCAGCCGCTTTGTATTCCTTAGACGCAGCCGCCTGAGCTTCTGCTCAGATGACTAGTTTGAAATGATGGCAGGTAATAGCAGGGAAATAGATGCTCAATTACCATATTTCTGTTTTTTGAAAGTTAGTGAACCATCCTGGGTTCCCTGAATGGTATGGACTGTGGTTGTGGCAATGAATTAGGTTTTGTTGATGAATTCTAAGGAATCGATTACTTGTTTTTGTAGAGGAATGCCATTTTGTTCAAGGTTAAACTTAGGCAGTGCCGTGTCTCTTGAGTCCTAGTTTAGTACCTGTTTCATTATAGTGTTTAGATTCTAGGTCTTTATACCATTTTTCAGAACCATATTCCTTCCTGCTCTTGTGCATTTCACAAGCTGAATAGAATGGCAGAACTCCTTAATTTCTACCTCATTGCCCATTTGTGGAAGTTTTTAGTTGAATTGGCCCAAACAAACGAACTAGTGATACCTGCAAAGGTGAAGTCCTTGAAAAGAAACTCAGGCCAGATGGCGTGTTTGCCTGACTGCCTGGGAGAAGGTGACACTAGAAGCCATGGAGGGCACCAGGTTGCCTTTGCCGTCTACGTACTCACTGTCTGAGAGCACAGAGGAGGCTGCAGGTTAATCGCTCTTCAGTCACCCACTTCTCTTTGTTTTCAGCTTGTGACACCTGAGCTGCTCGAGGCCTGAAGGACCCTGAGCCTGGGCGGTGGAGGCCCCCCTGCTCCTGGAGAGAAGAGGCAACCGTGGATCCAGCAATGAGCCATCCCGACTGCAGGCTGAACCTGGGGAGCCTCAGAGGTAGCAAAAGGAGTGGGGAGTCTATGCTGGCAGCTAGGGACCTGGCGTGCAGCTGGGATGGAGATGTGGGCGGGTCTTAGGACTGAGGGGGACTGTAGTTCTTTTAGTGACTTGTTAAATATTCTCCTGTGTCATTTATTCTAGAATTAAGTGTTGTTTCTTTTTGTCTTTAATTTGTTGTTTTATTGAGCACAGCTATTTAATTTCCTCTTGAAAAATGGCAATCTTTTAGCAACTCCCGCTTTTAAAAGGTGTGTGTGTGTGAGCAGAAAGCACACTGCAGCCGTCGCTCAGGTCGTGCTCCGCGAATGCCATGGCGCTGGTCTGACGCTGTCTCCATGTGCCTTCTGCCCATGTTTTCTCACTTGTTGTTGCCTTTTTGTGGCTCTTCAAGATCTTTATCAGGGAGTTTCATTTTCTTTTTGGTTTTTATAAATTTAAAAAAAGGGTAAAATATCTCTAGTTTAAAAAATACAGAGATGTTTGATTGGGAAAAGAGTTGATTGCTGCCTCATGTTCCTAGGTGTGTCCTCTGTGGTCAGCCCACGTGGTGTTGGTACTTCGCCAGGTGACAAAAAGTCAAAGAACAAGTCCACACGAGGGAAGAAAAAGAGCATATTTGAAAATTACATGTCCAAGGAGGATGTTTCAGAAGGCTTGAAGAGAGGAACACTTATCCAGGTGCTTAAATCATATTAGAAGGCTATTCCTTGGATGTGTGGAATCAGAAGTAATCTATTTTTTTTCAGTAAAGTGTTTATTTTTCTGTGCTGTGTGTTTTGAAAGAAATGAGGGTACAACAGGCACAGGGCTTCCCACTTCTAGGACCTACAGTCCCATTAGAGGTAATAAGCGCCGCAGGGCAGAGAGAGCACAGTGCTCTGGGAGTTGAGAGGCTGGAGCTTTCACTCCCAGTTAGGGCTGCCCAGGAATGTGGTGTTGGAAGGGATACTGTTGATGCAGGCCGTGGACCGGTGCAATTTCTGTAAGATAAGAGAAAGTGCTTTATAAACGGAAGGACCATTTGAGCTACTCAGACAAAAGTGGGAAATGGGGTTTGGCTAGAAGAAGCGTGGATAGTTCAGTTTGCCTTGAGCCCATGAAAACTCAATGATGGAGCATAAGGTTGAAAGGGGGGACAGTGAACAGCAGCAGACAATATTTGTTGAGTGCTTTATAGTTTACAGAATACTTTTACAAGCTAGTACAGTGGTTTGGCTCAGCAAATGTTTCCCGAGCACCCACCGTTAGCCAGGCCCAGTTTACAGTTAAGGGCAGGGGCATGGGTGCTCTCGGGATGAAGGTGGAAGAGGCCGCCTCTGTGCGCTGGCAGCCCAGGGCAGGCTGGCAGCCATGCGAACAGATGGTTGCCGGGTAGACGGTTAGTGCCGAGAGAAAAGTGTGGCCGGGAGTGTGGGAGGGTGGTTGGGGGAAATCGGGAAACGGTGGGAGGTGATGTCTGCTGTGGATGTTGAAGGACAGACAGCTAGCTCGGTCTGTTTGATGAGTGACGTGTGGGAAGAAGGCGAGGAGAGTAGTGGCACCGACCAAAACACGAGCTGATGAAATGCTGTGCAGTTGGGCAGCTGAGGCCTCCTTAGGCCCGATGCGTGAGGCAGGTGGTGGGCAGCGAGGTGGACAGAGGGCAGAACCACATGTTCTTTGAATTAAGTTCATTTCATAATTCCTGGATTATGAAATATTGCCATGTGTTACCTGGCTCACTTGAAAATGTTGACTGTGTTCCACTGTCTTCTTGTTCTCAGAGCTCAGCTTCTATGTTTGTGTTTTTGGCTGAACATCCAGCCAATTAATAGATAGTATCATCTTCTCTTCCTTTTTTACCACTTTTTTTATATTTCCCTGTGGTCAAATGCATGTGTGATTAATATGAACTCTTGAATGGAAAAGTGTTTTTTGACAAAACGAGTTGATCTTCTGACTTTAGAAGTCCTATTGGATTTTTTTTTTAAAAGCTTCCCTTGGCTTTCTCTGACAAGGCCTCTCTCGGGCGAGTTGGACATTTGCCCACTCGTTAGTCCATACGCACGCTGTTCTTCCTGTAGCCCTCACACTGAACCCCAGTTTATCTGCAGTTTCGTGGCCCTCGCCTTGGTCCCCGCGTGGGGACCCGTTGTGCCTTTCCATTCTCGTCTCCCTCATCTCTTCCTCGTACGCTCTGCTCTACTTCCCCGACCTTCAGCCTTTCCCCGTGAGGACTCTGCTCTTCGGCTCCTCCCGGACTCTGTGCAGGCTGTTCCTGGTGCTCAGGGCGCCTTCTCCCGCTGTCCCAATGTTATCGTGCTCGACTTTTAAGTCCCTAGCGAAGTGTCACCCCCTTTGAGAAGTCTCATTTTAATTCTCTGCAGAATTGGCCATCGCCATTTTTCTTGAAGCTGACTTCTTGGTTTACCCTTTATTTTATTTTTCTTTTAATATATTTTATTTATTTATTTTTAGAGAGGGGATTGGAGGGAGAAATAGAGGGAGAGAAACAACAGTGTTCAAGAGAAACATTGGTCAGTTGCCTCTCACATGCCCCCACCCAGGAACCTGGCCTGCAACTTGGACATGTGCCCTGAATGGGAATCAAACTGGTGACCTTTTGCTTTGCAGGGTGATGTCCAAACCGCTGAGCAACACCAGTCAGGGCTACCCTTTATGTTAAACCTGTATTCATGTCCTGACATTTATGTTTCCTCAAGTAGATTGTTTACTTCCTTCTGGGCAGGGTCATGTCTTATTCCCACGTACCTGGCATTTGATTGATGCTTAATAAGTTTATTGAATAGTTATTTACTGATTCAATAAAGGATCAAGGTACTTATTGTCTGTGAAGAAAAATGAGGGGAATTTCAGTTGTTATAACTTGAAAGAAAAATTGCTTATAATTTTGATTATAGAATTTACACAGATAACCTGAGGTAACTGTTCTTCAGTTGTATTAGTTTTTGCTCTCTCCTCTTAATTTTTGCTTTTGAAGCAACTCTTTGGTGATAGTAAAATAAAACAACAAAAAACTGATTGATACAACAACTCTCATTTCCTGGAGTTTTAAGTGGTTCCTCCTGGTCTGTGACATCATGAGACTCCAGCCAGAGCCTCTCCCCCCACCCTCCCCTCCACGGATGGGAACAGTTGTTCTTTGCAGATGGGGAAAGGAATGGGTTCCAGATATGAGGTCACCGTGTGAAATATACAACATTGTAAATAAGATTTTCATAGGCAAAGGAACAGAGTCCATCTGCTTTCTGATACAAACTTTGTATGCTTAGGCCTTGAAGGGTAAGCTGAAGAACTAGACAATAAAAGATTTTTGAATGTTGAAACATTTAAGCATTTAACTTTTTATTCACATGTAAGTATATCATTACATCCTTTTTCTTCTCCCTGTCCAGAGAAGCAACTTTTAATGAGAGATTTGAGATACTTTAATATAGGAGTAGAATAATTTTTTGTTTCCTTTCAGTACTTTGACTAATAATTTGACATTTCATTGGTATTTGGCCTATGTGGGGAAGAGGAGTCCACATTGACCACGAAACCTCTTTCCTGTGTTAGAACTGACCAGCAGCGGTCCATGACCAGCAGCGACCCATGACCATGCACATGTAGTTTTGAAGATAGTTTGGTAAACAAGTTCTCACATTAAAGAACATAGGTCCTTTCTCTTTACGTAGGTAGGCGGTTGGAAGGTTGATATAGGAGACGTTGGGAGAAATTGAGAGTATGGGACGGACGGTCTTGGAAGGGACTCAGTTTGGGGGGATGACCAAAGTGACATGGGTAGGAAGATGGTAGACCTGATTGGTCTCACAGTCCAAGGTGTCGTTGTGTCTGTAGGTGGTTCAGGCTGAGCCTCCAGAGCTGCCCAAGACATGATGTCAGAGTTCCAGTAGAATATTGGTGTAAAGCTGTTATTGGACATCAGAAGATATCCTAGTTCAGGAGGACAGGCGAGGAGGAACTAGTTTCTAGACTGTCACCGTTTGTTAAGGGTGAAATCAACTGGAGATCATTGGGTGTGGATCAAAGAGAGGAATAGAGGTGACGTGACAATGGACTGCCCAGTCATTTAGAAGGAGGAGATGACATTCATAACACTGACACTGGAGGGCGGTGGGAGAACTTCAGCTCTGCAGACATTAATTAATTAGCTCAACAAATCTGTCCTGACTGCCTACTAAGTGCAAAGCTATAACAGACAGGCATTTCACCTGGGAGATAAGCAAAAATGACTAAAGAAATAGAGGAAATTACAGCCTGTGACCAGTTCTATAGTTACCTCTGAGGAGGGGATCTCTGAGTCGAGATCTGAAGGGGGAGAATGAGCCAGCCATTTGAAGAATTAGGAAAAGAACATCATAGGCAGAGAGAAGAGCTAGTGGAAGAAATAGCAAGCAGAAAAATGCTTGCTGTTTTTGAGGACTAGGGAGGAAGCCTGTTGGACAAAGGGAAGGACCATGCGGGAGTAAGCTGGAGAGTGAGGCGGCTTCCAGATCAGGTAAGGTCTCTGGGCTGTGTTGGAGAGTTGATTTGACTTAAAGAGTGGTGGGGAGTCACTGAAATGTGTTAAGCAAAGGAAGGACATGATCTATTTGATGCTTAAAAAGCATCTCACTGGCAATTGGAAGACACATAGACTGGAGTGGAAGCTGGGAGACCATGGAGGAGGACATCAGAATACGCAGGCAGGAACATCTGGAGATGTGAACAGGTGGGTGGCGGGGAAGGTGGAGGGAAGTGGATGGAAGTGGAGCTAGAACTGGCATGACATACGGATGGCCTAACTGTGGAAGGTGAGGCAAAGGGAGGAATACAGGATGGCCTCCTGAGTATTTGAGGTGAGCAGCTGGCTGGGTGATGTTGTCATTCACCAAGATCCAGAAGCCTGAGGGTTGGAATGTGGCGCAGGAATGTGGTTTGGGCCCTGGGGGGAGGGGGCAGGTGATACAGGCGAGTGGAGAGGCCCTGGGGTGACAGTGGCAAACGGGCAGTCTGCGGTCATTAGGAGCAAGCGCTCTGGAAGCAGACTGCTTGGGCTTGAACGTGGTGTGAAAGCGGGCACCCCTCAGTGCCTCACTTCTCTCATTTGTGAACAAGAGAATAGCAGCACCTACCTCACAGGGTTGCCTGGGTTTGAGTGTTAGATTAGTCGAATAGATGTAAAGCCCTTAAGACTGTGTGTGACATGTGGGGTACTAGTGTAAGTGTTACTTGTGATTGCTTTTATTGCTGTAAGAGAAGCATCTGTTACTCAGCTCAGGTGGTATCTGCCATATGGGGTTAGCTGGTGTTTCAAGAGAATCTGGAAATACATATTTATGTGTGAAATTCTTCAGTTTTCAGTGTTTTCAAACATTCCTTAAGCCAAGTAAAACATGTTTGTGATTGCCAAGTTAGGCTAATTAGCCCAGTTGTGGGTATTTTTCTACAATGACATTCAGCTTCTTGGGTTTAGGCATAGAAGAGGAAGATGGTTGGGGTCAACTGAGAGTGGGGTTTTACTAGTTAGATATAAGAGGACGAGTAGCCTCAAGGTTCCAGGTTTGCAGTGACAGAAGGTAACGATAGGCCATGGCGGCTAGGTAGCCAAGGAGGGAACTAAACATAGTGGGACGATGACGAAGGGCCAGAATGTGGCGAGGCCCATGGGTTGGAGGTCGTCATGAAGACAAAGAATCGCTGAAGTGGTGTTTCTACCCTAAGTGAGCTGAAGGCCAGAAGACTTTAATTAGAAGGTGTTATACTTGTTTTGTGTGTGTCTGTATGGGCGTTTGGAGGTGGTGCAATTAGCCCTGGTGACTAGACACAAGCTGTGAGCACGGGATAGAGCGGCTGCGACAACTGGCTAGGATTGCCTGCTCATTGTAGGGATGTGAAGTCCTGTTAAGTGTTTGTAGGACTGTGGGGTGGAGAGGAGGATAGTGAGCTACAAGTAAAAGTGGTTAGTGAATCAGTGCTGTGACTCGGTTTGAAGATGATGGCGCTAGGAGGTATAGAAGGAGCTAAGGACATGAACTGCAAAGGATCTGGGGGGGCGGTTTGAAAGAGAATGGAGGGAAAAAATGTTAAAGCCACAGTGGGGAAGCAAGGGGGAAACATTCTTCCTCTGGTCCCCGAGATAGTGGAATAGGAGAGAGGAAGCAGTTTCCTGAGAGCCCTGCAAGGAAAGGGAGCATAGCAGGGCACAGCCAGGTTCCAACTAAGTCAAGGAGCTGCGGGAGCATTCAGAGACAAGAGGGAGCCTGCTGGAGCCTTATGGGTCCAGTTGCAGGCCTAGGGAAGGGTCGAGGAGGAAGGGGTTGGGGCAGATTAGGCGACAGTCATAAGAATATGACAATGGAAGTGCTGGACTTTTTAGGTAAGACAGAACATCTGCTGGAAGTCTCTTAGTTAAAAGATCATTTCCTGCCGTGCTTTACTGATAGCTCCTTCTGTCAGGCTGTGGGGGTGACTCTGGTCTGCTGAGGACCCTGGTTGAGTCTCTCCCTCCTTCGAGGGATCTGCGCTCTCAGAGGCGAGTCGAGGGCCAGTCCTTAGGGATACGCCGCAGTTGGAGTGCAGACGTTCTCCTGGAGCAAGCCTCGTCCTGCCATATGCTTTTATGCATGGGGTAGAGAATCAAGAATAGAGTCTTTAAGGTCCTTTCAATATCTGTTCTTTTAAGTAGAGCCTTGTTACAGCCCTAAGCAAGCTGTCCCTTTCCCCTGAGCCCAGCCTTGGCCTCTCTCAATGCTCTGTAATTAAAGGCACTTTGAAGCAGAATGCGTTCTCCTCTCTAGACTTCATGTACTAACTGTTCACGGAGCTAGAAGGGATGATAGAAGAACAGCAATTGAAAATAATAGAAACTTAGGAAAAATGCCTGGGGTCAGCAAATAAATTAAAAAAATGAACATCAATGAATCCACTTCTGTTTATTTGGAGTGTCTCCCCCTCATTAGACTGTGAGCTCTAGGAGAGCAGAGGCTGTGTTACTCTCCACTGTGTTCTCATGATTTAGCACACTCCCTGTCATCCTAGTTATTAGGGATATTTGTGGAGTGAGTAGATGAAGATTTAGGATAAGCTTTTTTCCCTTCCTCCCCCCAATAGGAAGCAGCTGTCTTAGAAGTGAAATTGCCGGTCAGACCTCAGCAAGCTTTGCCAGCCTTTTCTTCTGGCCTCTCTGTCTCTTACTCTAAGCAGAGTTTCCGCCTGAGAGGGGAAGAGCATTTGTCCTCTTAGTCACTCTTGCTTGTATCATTCTGCCTGTATTTCCTTTCTGATTTATCTGCAAAGTTTTCTCCTCCATCAAGGACCAGGTCAGACACTGTTTCTGGAGCCTGTCTTAGTGCCCCCAGCTAGAAGTAAGCTGTACTCTCCCAGCATTCATGTTTCAACAGGGACAGAGCTTGGCCGTCACTCCCTCTCCCATGTGGTCTGTCTCAGGGTCTTGAACATCGTCAGAATTCAAGAAATAATTACTGAAGGACTGAATGAGCATTTGTAATAGTCTTACTGGGATGTTAATGGTAGTAGAAACTGTTGCATGGAAATTTGTAATTTAAACATGAAAGGAAGAATTATTTTCTGCTTTATTTTATGCCCTCACCTGTTTTGTTAATTATGTATCTTTGAGTTTTTCAACATCTTAGGGGGAAGTGTTGCTTAAAACACTTTCTCAAGACACTCTTTGAGTCTGGCTCTTAGGAAAATAACTGCCTCCATCCATGTGTTCCAGTGGCCGTCAGATGCAGCTGGGACGCGGGGCAGGTTACAGCTTCCTGCAAGAGCCCAGAATACTGAACTGTTATTGAAGACGGCCCCCACCTGCACCACTGTGCATAAATAGAAGCAGACCCTGATTTGGTGCTGGAATAACATGGAGTTGAAGGCAGACTGGGTGGCCCGGCTGTTGGAGCCAGGCTTCCCATTTATATTAAGAGCTGGTTCTAGACCATTTTGAATTATTGACTCAACAGCTCTGCTGAGGGGCCAGAGTAAAAAATATACATCTAATCCCTCCAGGCTAAGTTTCCAGGTTGGAAATCAACCTGTTTCACTTTGAAAATTGTCACTGAAACAAGCAGTTGTAGAAAGGTGTAGAGAATTAAAAAGGCCATTATGTAGTTTGGTGTAATCCCTGATCACCTTATTCTTGAAGAAAGAGTTTCAATCTGAAGCCTAACACAGAGGGACACATAAAACCCCAGCAGCGGCTGCTCTCCCGCCGCCCTCCAGCCCCTCGGCTTCCCCCCACCCCCACCTGCTGGTGGCCAGGTGCCCTGGGAGCTTCGTCTCTGCGGAGCCTCCGTTACAGGTGCTGATGGAAGTCTTGTTTCGTGTCCTTAATGAGTGGTTCTCATGATCCAGCTTGTTTCTAGACCGAGCTGTTTAATCAATTTGAAAACTTGTTTTTGGAGAGTACCATAAATATAGAAAAAAATCGTACATGTGTGACTGGTTAAATTTTCATAGATTTTATTTTTATTTTAAAGGGTGTATTGAGAATTAATCCAAAGAAGTTTCACGAAGCCTTCATTCCTTCCCCGGTAAGTTCAATAATTTTATAATAAACTTAATGTCACATTTAATTTTTTAGATGTGTTCTGAAACTGAAATAATATATTCCAACTAAAAAGCAGAGCAGTAAAACAAAATTGAGAATGGACATGGATTTGTTTCAAACTTAAATAAGCAGAAGTCGCCTGTGGTTAACAGCCCTTTGTGCCAGTCTTAAAGTCACACTGCCCGTGAAAGGGGTGGCGTTTGTTGCTGAGCTGCAGAACAGCTGAGCCCACACAGACACCCACAAGTTTGTGTCATTGGACGCCCTTAGTTTATAGCTTGAAAGGATTTATGGGTTTTCCACTGATTTAAGTTAATCTTTCCTAATATGCTATCTACTTTTGATCTACTGCATGAGCTAATCTGCACATTTGTCCAAAAATAATGTGTAATGCTTTTTTTTTGGTCAGAGTTTCTCACATTACTTTTACACAGGTGATAGGACTTGGTACAAGGCTCCTCACCCCTGGGCCTTCGTATCCTTCCTTGTGTTCATGACTCACTTGGACAGGCTCGCTCCCACTAGGGGAGGTTCACTCTGACACACGGTCCGCAGCAGGTCTCTGCATAAGGCTCGATTGTGCAAAGCTGGGAGAGCACCGTTCTTAAATTCCTGACCTAACTTTTCCAGGGCACCATAAATAGGATGGCAGTAGAATTACAGATTTTTCAGGGTGGAAAAGACGATAGAAATAAACTTTTGCTTATAGATGAGGAAATGGAATACATACGTTTCAGTTAACATATTTCATTATGTTACACGACAGGTTTAGGGAGAATACAGGTTTAGTTGTGTACTTCATAGATATTATTGTTGTTGTTACAGTAACCTTAAAACCTATTCTTGAGCTGAGCTTGTTAAATTTTTTCCCTCTCCTCCAGAATCCAAGGATTCACATATTTCAAGGTCAGGTCTTACCCACTGTATTAGATCAAAAGTGTTACTGACACCAGTGGGAGGATGTGGAGTCCAGGGAGCCCTTGTACACGTTGGTGGGGTTGTGAATTGGTTCAGCCAGTAGAGAGAACAGTATGAAGGTTCCTCAGAAAATTAAAAGCAGAACTACCATATGATCCAGCAATCCCACTTCTGGGTATGTCTCTGCAGCATTCTGAGACACTAATTTGAAAAGATATGTGCACCTCTGTGTGCATTGCAGCGTTTTGTACAATAGTCAAGGTATGGAAGTAGCCCGCGTGTCTGTCAATAGACAAGTAGATAAAGGAGATGCAACACATTTATATTACGCAGTCATGAAAATGAGTGAGATCTTGCTATTGCGAACACATGGGTGGACCGAGAGGGTATTATGCCAGGTGAAGCAAATCACATGGTGAGAGGCAAAGCCATATGATGTCACTTACATGTGGAATCTAAAAAATGAAGAAAACAAAACAGAAACAAACTCATAGATGCAGAGAACAAAGTGATGGCTGCCGGATGGGAGGGGCTGGGGACTGGGTGAGAAAGGTGAGGGGATAGGAAGTACAGATTGGCAGTTACAGATTAGTCATGGGGGTGTGAAGTGCAGCAGAGGGAGTGCGTCAGTAATAGTGCAGTAACTGGTGTCGTACAGGCACTACACTTACGGGGTGATCACTTCATAAGCTATAGAATGTCTAGTCACTATGTTGCACACCAACACTAATATAATATTGCATGTAGTTGAGAAAACATACAATATAAACTAATAAACTAATATTAGTTTAGTATACAGAATATCCAAAACTAACATAATTTTGTACATAGTTGATTGTGTAAAGCTGATTCTCTCTGAGTCGTATTCCGTTCCTGTGATAGAACATGGTATATATGCCCACCTCGGTATGTGGATTGTGGAACTGAGGGTCAGCTTTGAGGAGGTGACTTAGCTGCAGGAGCAGCTCCATCATACAGTGGAAGCACATTTTACACAGGTGCTAGATTCCAGAGTTTGTGCATGAGGAGAAAATCACATTCAGTGGTCATAAAAGTTACCTGTGGAAGTCTCTTAGGCATATGCCATGTTGGAGACAGGTAAACCATCTCTCAGTAAGGCCAGCATAACCAGTGTTTTCTCCACAGTAGAAAGAGTGGCTGTTTCCTTGTTGGTGTACCAGTCAGAGGAGCTTGGTTGTATTAGCAGCCTTGGTATGTGAAAAACACGGTTCTTTAAGTGTGGGAATCACAGACACTGTGGAGAGGAGTTCATTCTGAGAGGCTCCTGGGGACTGAGCAGGTTTCACACCGCTCCTCTTTCACGCACACTGAGACTTGCTCCCCCAATTGGAACGGTAAGGGGAACTGCACGGAGCATTCTGAAATTTTCTTGCTCGCTTCCTCTCCCCTGCACACCCAGCACTGACTTTCCCTAAGTTAGAGCCCTGTTAGGATGACCCCTGACAAGTGCGGGGCATAGGATGAGAGTGCACAAGGAGGCATACATACCTTATATTGAATACTTAAAAGTTATAAATCAGACTAATAAGCTGTTAAGTAAAATATATTCATGACAAATAAAATGTATTCCTTGCAACTATACCTTCCATGAACCTGAGTTTATGTGTAGAATTCTCAGACTCTTCGGAACTGCACGGAGAGGGCCCACCTCTGGCCTGCCCCTCTGCCCTCCCCAGTCCTGGCTCCCCAGCCCGTTTGCAAGGGCCCTTACATACACCTGCGTGGGCATCTTATCCCACACATCCAGTCTCTGTGCAGAACCCATTTGTTGAATCCAGGGGTGCCACCTATGACCTGGTGGTCTGCCTTCAGGGAGACCGACCTGGGGAAGATGCTGGTGTGTGCCCCAGAAATGGATCTGGGGCTGAGTACTAATGGGGATGGATACACATCTGTTTAGCCCTGAGAACTCCTGATGGGGAGGAGTGTGGCTGAGAGGAGGGAAGAGCAGAGGTCCCCGAAAGTGTGAGGCCTAGTTAGTTTAGGTTTTTGTAACTTAAATTTATGTGAATTAAATTTGCAAATGATATGTCACCATTGCTTAATCTGGCTTGTTAAAGGAAGTTAAGAAACAAAACATATTGATGTTTCAAAAGCTAAACTTGTTCTATTTGAAATTGTATTCCTGGCATGTCCTATTTAGACTTTTTAGAAAGTTATGATATTAGGATTGGCTTATTTCTGTACCTCTTTTATTCTCCTGTCTGGCCCAGATGGAGTAGTAATATTGTTATAGAGGGAGAAAAAAATGCTAATGGTTTACCTTTAAGTAATTAAGAGCAGACTGTAAGAGCTCTGTCAAGGCCCATTTGCAAGTGATTGCAGATATTCTGGTTTTGGACACTGGAACAATCTTGCATTTTGTTTTTGTGGGTTTTGGGGTCAGTTTCAGGTTTTAGAAGAGGGAGATAGTAGAGGCAATAGATTACGTGTAGATGAATCCCACCACTGGTTTGGATTTCTGAGTCTCCAAGGCCCATGACCGCGTCCAGTGTGAGCTTACGTGAACTGGAAAATGCTCACAGGTACACTAGGATGTGGGGTGTCAGAACCAGGGCCTGAAGGTGGCAGTCCCCTGCTTAAGCCAGGAGGACAAAGTCAAGAGTTGACTTTAAAGAAGATGTAGCTTCTGCTCCGACAGTAAGAAACAGAAGTTTTCTTATTTGTAAAATGAGGGGGTGATTAAACATTGTGTAAATATTGTCTAATGTTCCTATCAACCTCAAAATTCTAAGGTTTTTGGAGAGTCAAAAATAGACTAGATTTGATGAAAATATGTAGAATACTGAAATCACTGACTCTAAAAGAATATTGTGAACCTACGCAGTGTCATTTGCAGTGTTGATTAAGTCACAAGACTGGGATCAGTGAATGGATCATCATGTATAGAAAAGATTTGATTTTTGGGAACCTGACCTAAATTCATTGTAATTTCGACTCATAGAAAGTTGATTTTCATTTTCCCATGACAAACTCAAAATACATGGAATAAGTCACTTTTATGTATAACTGTTATCTCCTGTGGTTCTGAAAAAAGTAAGACATAGAATTAGAATAAAACTATGTGACTTTAAGCAAACCAAGATGATCTGATATTAAGATGACTTTTTATTCTGTTCGGGCATAAGATAGAAAGGAGAAATGGCCCCAGTGTAAAAACTTGGCTTTTTTCAAAAAACATGTTTCAATTCTGAATTATGTTGCTGCAAGAAGTTTTGTAGCTTTTTGGTGCATCTTGTCATGGGAGGCACTCTCTGCACGTTTGTGGAATGGACTTCGGCCCAAAAGTTGCCATTCCATTGATGGAGGCTGCTCGTACCATCCTGACGTACTTGGGCTGTCCTGGTCCTCCAGCCTCCTATTTATGTAGGTAGGGTACCCCCAGCTCCCTGTTTATTTCCTCTAGGGTTGTTCATTATCCAGTTTTCTTTCTTTTTTTTCTGTTCTTTCTGATGGGTGAAGCAAGTCTTTTGGCCTTCAAATAAAGGGCTGAAACCTTTGGCCTTAAAAAGTTAAGAGAGATGACTCAAACTTTTAATGTCGAGGTGTTCCCAAGTTTTGTATCATTAAAAGAAGAGGTTCTGCAATACATACAGGCTTCTGAATGAATGAAGTAAGAGCTGAGTAGTGATGTAATAGTTACGGATTTGTGTGTTGTCTGAGGTTCCACTCAGCCCTGCTTCTGTCGGTTTCCTGTGATAGAAACATGGCGGTGTCAGTGACCTATCGGCTGAAGTCTCTGAGCTAAGGGCTGTGTAGCCGTTTATCAGACAGGCACCTCATTGCATGTGTTTTGACACATGATAATGGGTAATGTGACCTGCATGCAGGCAGCTCTGTTTTCACTGTTAGGAAGCTGGAGACATCCTGCTGCTCTCAGTTGCAGAAGGCACTGATGGAGGACGCCGTGCCACACTTCGTTGCTCACCCTCTGTGTGCTGGTCGCCTCCCTGTGTTTCTCGGAGATGCTTGTCTTGAGCTCAGCTGCGGTAACTCTGTCTCTGTGGCTGGCATGGTAGCTGTCCTCAGGGCCTGGGGTGGGTCAGGGTAGGCAGGGCGTGCGGGCTGCAGCTTCCAGCCCACTGCTAGGCTGGAAACTGAACAGGAAGACTGTGCTGAAAGATCTCTAATGGTTTGTGACTGGAAAGTATAAAAATCGCTGAGTGTCTAAAATCCCATGGGGGTGGTGAGTTTGGAATGCTAATTTTAACTTTGACTAAAGTGTCATAGTAATGCCCTGTAGTCCACTGTCAAGTGTTAAAATTCATTCTATATCAAGTGTCTATAAGAAAACTTTGAATTTCCAAATGGGTTAATTCCGAAAATTAACATTTTACTTCTCTCATCCTCCGAAAGGAAGCATATAGTGTTAACTTTTGGAAGGATAAAAGGATGAGAGTACATGTTTGTGTGTTTGTTGATGAAACACTTTGAAAAGGCTTAATTTTGTCACTTACTGTCGAAGGCATACTTTTCCTTAGCTGTGTTTTCCATATAAGTGTTTTTGTAAGTAATTTGCCTTGTTTTTATAAAGTAACCTGGCACTAATTTAAGTTTAGCAGTCCACACCTGGGGGATTCACTGGGGCTCCGCTACTTCGAGTGGGTTGTCAATAAACCTGTGACTGAGGCCGCAGGTGTGGTGCCTCGTTGCTCCCACAGTTTCGAGTTTACCCTGCTCCTAAGTCAGTGAGGGAGGTGGAGCATGCCAGAGCTTTATGAGCCTCATTTTATGTCCCTTTCCTTTTCTTCTTTGCCTTCTCCTTAGGTCTCCTTAAAAACAACCCCAGTTTCCTCTCCGCCTCTTGCCTGGGTGGGGCTGCTGGGGGCGTATGATTTTGCTGGTCTCCTCTTGGAGATCCCAGGTTCTAGAGCAGGTTGCTGCTCCTGCTCTTAGTGTTCCTGAGGGATCATCTGCTGCTGTTCTTCTGTTTTCTTGCAGGCCTTCTTTTTTTCTTTACTCTTACTCTTATTAAAAAAAATTCAGTTAGTGTAGAAAAGATATCAGCATGCTTTATTTTATTTTATTTTTTTTAAAAAGAATGACCTAAGGATAACTTGCTCCTTTCTTATTTCAGTTACGAAAGCATGCCATCCCAGTGTTTTGCTTCATGTGCTTTTGTTTTTGGCCTGCCTGTATTCCCTTGATGTGCTCTTGTGTGTTCATCACCATTTTTGTTAGTTCCAAAGAGACTGAGCTCCCTCTAGGTCTGCTTATGGCTCTGTATAATTCCTGTGAAATCAGTGCATAGACTGTGGAGTGTACAGTTTTTAAACCAAGGAAGTAATTTTTGGTTTCAGGCTTTGGTAAGCTGATTATTGATTTCTTTCTCCAACTTAGGATGGTGATCGAGACATTTTTATTGATGGGGTTGTTGCTCGTAATAGAGCCTTGAATGGGGACCTGGTCGTTGTGAAGCTGCTTCCAGAGGAGCAATGGAAGGTGAGTTGCATTTTCATTTTCTAATTGTAGAATTCTCAGGGCCTTTTGCATTCCATGGTGCTTCAACGGGACATCATAAACTGAGCACAGTTATGGGCCCCTAAGGCCCTGTGTTTGTCTCAGAAACGGGCCACATAATGCTTGGGACATAGAAGCATCTGGTGGGCAGACATTGAATGATTTCCATTGTTCTTGCGTTCTCCCCAGTGGTCTTCCCTGTCACATGTGTAGCAAATTGTATAACCCCCCGTGCCTCAGATGCTTCTTCCATAATCGGGAGTGACCATAGCACCTTCTTCACTGGCTTGTCATGAGGATCAGATGAGAACACCTTAAAAATCTGCAAATGGTATCAGGTCAATGGTAGCAGCTCAAGAAATGTTAGTTATTATTAATTGGCTGAGAGTGTGGGAAATATTACCTTGTACCAGAGCTTTGCTGAGACATAAGCTTAATTCGTCTCATCTGACAGGGCTGGAGTAACTGCCTTAGACTTGTGTGCCAGCCGTTCATGGCTCAGGGAATTAGTCAAGATCAAAATGACATAGTTCTTGCCCTCATAGAGCTTTTAGTCTGGGGGGGAGTGCAGGCAGGAAGAGACACATATAATCATACTTACACAAATTTAAGAACGATTTTGATTAATGTTGTGAAGTTGAGTGCAGAGTGTTTTATGAAAGTTAATTATCCTAACCCAGAACGTCCTCCCATCCCCATTGCTGTCAGTTGTTGATATAGTCTCCTCCCCTTGATTCCTTGAACGCACAGCTAAGGGTTGGCTCCACGTCCTAGGAACATAGATTGATTTGGTTTGCTTCCTTTTTTCTTGAGAGCATCACCAAGCACAGTGTTGACCAGGTCCAAGAAGACAAGGGGAGTGCATTAGGGCTCGGTCAAGCCAAAGGAAATATTCTTACAGGTCATTTGACAGTAAAGAGGCAGTGTTATAATTAAGATGAGTCAAAGAAGGACAAGAAAGATGCCTTCCTTTTACTTGAGGAGTGAAGTGGGTAGAATCAAAAGAAATAGAAGAATGGTTAGCATGTTGGGTAGGTCTGGAGCTGATTAGGTGCTGACCGGGGAAGAGTGAGAAGAGCACGTCTAGTAGGGCATCTGCTGAGCTCTGCAGAGGTTGTTTAGAAGAACAAGGCCAAGTTGCCTGGCACCCTTACTGTCTTTGACTGAGGTGGGGATGGCTAAAATAAACAAGCATATACATAAATAAATAAGTGGTTGCATCATTTCCCTTGCCCTTCCCTTATTTGTAGTAGTGACCAGCAAGCAGTCTTCCCTGGTATTTTCAGAAGCACTCTTGCGTTGGGCAGGACACCTAAGAAGGAGGCAGCAGGCTGGAGGTGAAGGTGTTTATCATTGTTGAGTTCTAGGAGGACAGATTTAGGACTTGGGCATTCTTACTTCTGCCTTGGTGCCTTTAGCTCTAGACAAAATCTGTACCCGCTTTAAGACTCAACAAAGCAAAGTTGTGGTTCTCCCCAAAAGGTCTAATTTTGTGGATTCCTGGGTCACTGGAGCTAGTTAAGCAGATAAGAATTTGTAGATTTCTTATAGCATTTCCACAGTCAAAACATTCAGGCTGCATAGACACAGCTTGTTGTTTTTCTGTTTTATAGTTAATATCTGTAAAATATTGTCAGGGATACAGAGAAAGGCCTAGACTGTCAAGGAGGACCCTACCTTTTGGGTTTCTGGCAGGAGCAGAGCAGGGACAATGACAGAGGGCCAGCCCTGGTGTGTGCCTGGCATCTTCAGCACTCAGATTTGAAGTGTCGAGGATGGTCCAGGGTTCCTAACTTATGCTGTTTCTGTAGCGCCCCTGAGGGTCTTCACAGTGGCTACCTGACAATTTCTTTTTTATATTAAAGCCAGCCCCGTTAGGTATGTCTCGTATGGCTCATTAGTTAGAGTGTTTCACAGCTTCCCATTCTGAAGAGAGGAGCTCTGTTGGCTGCAGCCCACCTGTGACAGTTGTTGGTGATAGGGTCAAACCGGAGAGAATATTTAGACTGTCATCAAGAATCCCTGGCGTGTAGAATCTAAACATTTGAAAGCATACTGGCCAATTGTATTACAGGTTTGTAAGTACAAAAGCATATTGTTATCAAAGGAATCTGTAGTCAGTGGTGTGAACAAGTGCGAATTAATTGGGTTATTCATCTTTGCTTCTTTATACTTGTGCTCACCCCTCCTGGGTATGTAAACTATAGGGCCTTTGGGTTTTCAAGAAAACAACAGTTCTTTTAGCTATTGTAGTAAACAGTCAATTTATTTCACAGCATGTTTTTTGGCAAAACAGATAGCTATAAAAGTATCAAGCTGTGAAGCAATATAAAAAATAATTTGCTCATATATAACAATTTTAATTTCAGAATTCCACATTTTTAGTATTTATGTATTTTTACTACAGATATCTAATGAAGGATAGTTAACGGACAAATGATAGTTTATTTTCACTTTGTCAATTGGGAAATTAAGTGACTTCTTTGAAAACTTGGAGTTTTTGACAAAAGCAGGAAGTAGAATCTAGAATTCAAATATTTTGACTTTTAGCTTAATGCTCTTTTTGTGTGTTTTGAGTTAGTGCGTGTGTGGGTATTTTTCTAGGCTGAAGATCGGGGCTGTCCTCAGGCTTCCAAAGCTGGGCCGTGTCACCCAGTGTTGGGAGCCGTGGCCCTGATGTTTCTGCCCGCAGCGGTCAGGGCATCCGGGGGCTTCTCAGCCTTCACTCAGCTGGCTCCACGCTGGATGCTGGAGGGGCAGACTTGAATAGGTTGCAGGTTTTGCTTTTAAGGAGAGTGGGGCTGGATGGGAAGGGAATGGGGATACTTATACAGTGTGCGGGATAGAAAGAGAAATGCATGTTATGGAAGCATGAAACTCTGAGTGAATTGGGGAAGGCTTCATAGAGGAGGTCACATTTGAAATAAGGTTTGAAGGATGGGAATGGAGAAGGAGAGGATTTGTTTTGTTTTAAGAGGAGGGCAATTTGGGCTGAGAATGGTTGGGCAAGAGAGGATTATGAACATTTCCCTCTTGAGGGAGGAACAGCGGAATAAAGCCTCTCTTCCTGCCGTGCCATTGGCTAAGCTCTGCAGCCCTTCAACCAGCTTTTCTAGACACTGGCCAGAGCAGGGGAGTCCTGACTATCCTCAAGGCCCCGCCATCCACGAAGACCTGTGTCCTTGCCCCCTTTTACAGACGCTCATGGAATACTGCACTTTGCTTTGTAAAGTCTTCCATTTGCCATTTATTGGACCTTCACTCTGCCTCTTACATTCCCTTTTCTTTCCTTTCTCCCATCGAGTTTATCTCCTGTAACTATTAAACAACCTTGCCCTTCCTCCTTTTTGTTAACTATAAAAAATGTTTATCCTACTCTTTCCTTCTGTTACTACTCTAGCAGTTCACAAATAAGCAAATGTAAACCTGTGGATGTTGCCGCTGGTTGCTGGTGTTTTCGTGCTCACCGGGCACTGCGGACTGTGTGCAGGGCCTCGCGCCTTTCTTCAGTTGGCTGTCGTCTCTCTCAGTCTTGCGAATGAGAGACCTGAGGCTTAGCTGAGACATCTTATTTAGGGAGCTAGGGAGTGAGAGGGTTGGGATTCAGATTTATGTCTCATTTTATAATCTCATTGCTGGTTTGTTAGTCCACAGATGTAAAGAAGAGAGTTATTTGATCTGTAGATAGATATTGTCAGGTATCATAAAAATCAATATACATCCAAAAAAACAGTAATATATGCTTTAGCATTAGGTAACATTTTAAGTTGTCATCGTGGGTAAAGAAGATGACTCTACTAATTGGAATGACCAAAGGCCTAGTATTATTTTTAGGAAATAAACAGTTTAGAAAAAATAATTAGAATTCTAGTGGTTGTATCTTCAGACTAGAGACGCACGGTGGCTTCGCAGGGTGTTATGGGGGCAGATGTTGGGACTACGTCACAACCTGCCCGGACATCTGCCGTAGATAGTGGTTCAGATACTGAGAGAGCTGACCCAATTCAAAAGTCAAATCAAGAGCTGGATAAGGCACAGAGTCAAAGGGGTTTCAGACCCAGATGCTACCCTCACTTGCTGGCAGCAGACCCCACATCCATGGGGCATGTGGCACAGGTATTGAGAAAGCAGGTAGGCAGTTGTCGTGTAGGGGGTGAGTCCCTCTAGGGCTTTGGGACAGGGTTCTGATTTCAGAAATGTGGGGCTATCTTATTGCAAACAGACTAGTAGAGCCAGCCACTGGGCTGGGAGTCAAGGGTAGGATTTGGTCCCCAAGCTAGAATTGGCTAGAGCAGTGCAGGGAGCAAGAACCAAAGCAGAAGACCAACCCTGAGATCCAGAATTCTGGACCTTTTCTATGTGTATGAAGTAAATTTGGGAGCCCAGAGTTCAGCTTTGGCATCTTGGGTCTGGGAGGGGGGTTAAAAGCTAAGGCCTCCTATAGGAGGAGCCAGAGCTGTTTAAATATTGCTCATCTTGCCTGATTGGGAGCTAGGGCCAGCAGCTTAGTTGACACAACCGTAGTGAGTGACTGAGAAAATCAGAGGGAAGGAGGCCAGCAGGAGCATATGATAACTACCCTCAATTAGGTAAAACAGTATAAAACAGAAGCTAACTAGCTAAAGAGTCAGGGTGGATTTCAAGTGAAATTTCTACTTGTTGGAACTTAGCTTCTGTATTCTTTTGTCTGAATGTTTAAAAATATAATGAGACAGCCTGGGATTGATTGATCATTGATACCCACTGGGAAACTGGAGTGCTGTTCATGTGCTCCCAGCTGCTTGAGCACCTGCGTTGCACTGACAGGATACAGTGGGGATGCACCCATCAGCGTTGTGTTAGCTAAGTCTAAGTCTCTCTTGGAACAGGGTTCTTCCATTTAATTTGCAACAGAGCAAAGGATGCATACAAGAAATTAAGGAACGGGGAAGCAGGGACAGTTACTCTGTATTTTCTTACATGTCTATTATCTAGTTTCTAAGAAAACATTTCTTTTTAATGATACTAATATTTTAGCAAGGAAATAATGGAAGTATGGATGGGTATTTTGGAAGAGATTGGCACAGAAAGAGAGAAAGAACTTCAATTTAGAAGAATAAAGGAAGTACTGATAGGAGTAACTACTCTTATTCTAAATTAAACAATAGAAAAAATAAAAGTGCACACCTAATCCCTGGTTTTCGATGGCTGTTCCAAACCTCCTTATGGACACATGAAATTGGTCCAGTACAGTAAACTGTTCCCTTTGACTAACTTTTCCTTCAAGCGACTGTTTTAAAGCTTTGTATTCCACATTCTTCTTTAAATATGCACCCATCATACTAGATCATATTTAATCCAATCTCTTATGTAACCACTATCATTTTGGATTGTTCTCAATTCCAGTGGAATTAGGATTTCTTAGAACTGTTTGGTTTCTTGGCCTGGGTGGCAGGCCCAATAAAAGACTTGGAAGTTACTTAATGAGGGAGGGCAAGGTCTTTGCCGCCTCCACCCACAAGCAATATGGTAGGTAAGGTATATCTGCTGCCGTGATCAGATTTTCCCCAAATTGTTGTATACACAAATCTATTTTTAACAACCCTCTTTTCTTCTTCATTATTGCCAGCTCTGGGATCAAATACTTCAGGTTCTTTACTGCTTTAAACATGCTTTTAGATCTCTGTAATTCAAATTGAAATGTCTGAAATAAGGAATGTATCATTTAAGGATAGAGTAGCTTATTTGTGCTGGGAAACTCCCAATTAATATTTCAGGATTATTTGCTAGAATACTAATTCTTTCCTTCTTAACTCTATGGAAATGGTTTGATGGAGTTCACGCTCAATGTAAGGAATGAGTTGATGTAGATAAAGTGCTGAAAACAGTGTTGGCACACTACAGGTGCCCCAGGGATTTCAGGTACTGCTATTACTCCTCTTTGAGATGAGGACTGAGAATCATAGTTTGGCCAAGATCACCTGATAGCTCAAATTTACTTTTTCCCACTCTTGAATTTACCATTGACATTTACTTACTGACATAAAATGTTTGTGACTGACAAGCGTTCCTTTGCAGTGTCTAAATTGCGAGACAGCTGTGTGCTAGGTAAGGTTATACTGTGGAACAACATGGTTTGTTTCTTACTCATGCTCCTTGCCCATCCGGATCATTTAGGGCTTTGCTTCGTACTGTCTTCATTCCAGAGTTCCAATAACTGAATAGCTGCCATCAGGAGTATTCCCCTTTCCTGTGGCAGAAGGAAACAGAGCCCTTGAGGGCCACATTTAAAATACCTTTCTTCAGGTTCCGGCCAAGATGGAGGCATAGGCAGTCGCATTGTGCTTCCTCGCGCAACCAAAACTAAAGACAACAAAAATTGAGAAACAAGAATCAACCAGAACAGAGAGAAATTAATTGAACATAAGTCGGGCTCCAGTACATCCAGACCGGTAAGGAGCGACGGAGTTGGAGGCCTGCAGAGAGGGGTCGAGGGGTCCTGGTGGGAAGAAACGCTGACTGGCAGGCGTGGGCATGCAGGGCGCAGACGGCAGCGGACGGACCAGTGGTGGACCCTGGGCGCGACTAGCAGACCCAGTGAGGGACGCAAGGCTGCTAGCTGTCCGCAGCCACACATTTGCACAAACTAAGTGAAAACGGGCAGAGCCTCCGTGTTTCAAAGCTTAAGAGCCCCAACTGGGAACTGAGGCCGGGAGACTCTCCCAGCCTCACAGGAGACTTCTCGGGCTAGCCCACAGAGTCTGAGAAAGTGCACAGGCCCACCCGCCCGGGAGCCAGCACAGGAAGGGCCCAATTTGCCAATTTGCTTGTGGGAGGCGGTGGAGGGGACGGAAGTCCTAGAGAGAGCGGAGCAGGTGCCATTGTTCCCTCTCAGACCCCGCCCCCACATAAAACGTCACAGCCCAGCGACTGAGGTGCTCCGCCCTGGTGAACACCTAAGGCCCCGCCGCCCTTACGAAACAGCTGCAACCAAACCAAAGGAAAATAAAAAAGATGGCTCAAACATATTTGAAAGCCCCAGAACCAATTTTTTTAAGTGACCAAGAGATAGCAGAATTACCAGATGCACAGTTCAAAGCACTGGTGATCAGGAAGCTCACAGAATTGGTTGACTTTGGACATAAATTAGATGAACAAATGCAGGCTACGATAAGAGAAATG
>PVIA01006695.1:0-94467 GCA_004024845.1 Tonatia bakeri
CGAGTTCTGCTTCATGGAGGGCGGGCATCAGGAGCCATTTCTCTGAGCTACTTGTCTGCATCCACCCCTCCCCCCCGAATTTTCTCCTGCAACTCTTCCCTTTGTCTTCTCCATTCTGTCATGTATTTGCCCTAAAAAACTTCATTTTTCAGACCATTGCCTTGTCTGCTTATCTTACTTGGACATCTCTGATTTTAAGCTACAGAAGTTTTTGTTTTCTCTTAATTTTTGAAAGTAGTTTTAAATGTAGATATTTGTGTCTGGAAAAAAAGACCTAAACATGTCAAAATATTAATAGTGGTTAACTCTGGGCAGTTGGATTATAATTTTATTTTGCCCTTCTACTTTTCTATAATACATCATATAAAGTACATATTTTTTATTGTTTTCATCATGAAAATAATAATATGCCAGTTGTAGAAAACTCTCCATACACTGGAAAAACATGAAGTGTTTATGGATTTTCCCCTCCAGGACTTTTTTCTCTGTATGGACACATTAGTTTTTATTCTGTTCTCAAACCCTCAAATAGAGTGTCAGTCTGACGGTGTGGCACTCTACGGACTTTTCTTCCTGTGGGCCCTTTGATTGAACTCTTCCCCTCCCTTGCTCCGTGGGCAAAGGGGTCGATCCCACTTCATAACGTTTTTCAACTTTTTTTTTTTTCAAATACCTTGAAGAACAGTTTGGGTGTCTCTTAGAAATCTTGTTTGTTCACTCAGCTCTTCTTCTGCATCCTTCTTACTGCACACTCTAAAGCTGTTAGTAGCCTTTGTTGGCATATGAAGAAACCAGCTTGCTTTTTGTTGGAATAAGAAAATGAGACTGTCCTGAAATGTTTTCAGTATTTTATATTCATAAGTTAATCGATTCTTACTCAGTTTTGTTTTTAAGCTATAAAATGTAAAGCTGAAATTGATGTACAGCTGTAATTTTTATGTAATCTTATGAGAATGTAAACAGTGATATTCTTTCCTGGTTTGATGTTAGTATTGGAAGCATGCATTGTCTGTTTTTATTCTTACACATACCTTTTGTTTTGGTTGAATTGCAGGGTCGTCGTTTTGGAAAGCAGGCCCACAGAAAATCCTACCGCACACAGCAACCTTTACATCTTGGCCGGACATGAAAATAGTTACTAAGCAACAGAAACTGATCTCAGACAACAGGAAAATGAATATATTCCATGGAAAGCAAAAATATCTTAAGGAAATTCAGCACAACTACACCGTGATTTGCTTTGACTGTTATGGGAAACATCTCAAATGATCTGTACTTTAAGGTAGAATTCAATGTTTTCTGTAGCTGGAAACAGCTGTTTTATCTCTTGCCACTGTGTGGTGGTTATATCAAGTTTGCTTAATAAAAGCTATGAGATAAATAGTCCTATAGTTCCAGGAAGCCCAGTCTTTTTTAAAAAAATAATGTTTGTAACAAGGGTGCCATGATATTTTTAGATAACAACTCATGTGATTATCTTCAGAGATAAATTTAATGACAGTTTTCTCATTTTATACCATGTTTTATTTCTTCTTAATGAACATAATTTGTAAAGAAATTACCAAATAAGCCTTTCACTTTTACATTGGCCATTCTGTATCATTTTGTAAAATAGAATATTTAATCCTTATTTATTAATCTCTTGCTGGAGTGGTGTAATGTATCTAACTTTTAGCAAAGGAGGGTTGCAGAGCAGCTTAAATTTTTTTATAATGTATAAAAATTTTGTTTACCTTTTAAGAGTAGTAAGAGGGGTTAAAGGCAGTGCGTTTGAAGGTTTGCTACATACATGCAATTTTGTTTAACACAAGTATTTTATAAAACAATATTATCCAGAATTGCCTTAAAGGGACTATTGTGTTTGCAACTACGGATGGCTTTAGGGGGTCATACAGAAGATACTGATGATGGCAGAAACATTGTGAGAAGAGATATGTGTGTGTCTAGATGTTACTACCATGTGTGTGTGTTCTTGACAAGCAGTATAATATACCTGTGATTTTTTTTACATTAGGGATAATGCATAAGAAATTAATCTCCATATATATTTTCATCCCTAATGTAGGGGGTGAAACTATTTAACTGCCTGTGATATGTAATTTACATATATTATACCAGAGGGGACACTGTAAAGCAACTACACGTGTAATCTTGGGTTTTTCACATATGTAAGTATTCATTTTGAGTAGGTTTAAGGAAAAAAAAATTCTTAATGAAATTGAATTCCTGATGGGATAGTATAAAAAAGTATTGTAAAAACCAGTATTCTAAAAATAGGAAATAATAAGGCCATTTTTGAGTTTGCTTCTCTTTTGCTATTGTTAGTATCCAAAATTAAAGTGTCACATTGGTACTTATTGTCTTAATGCATTCATTGAGGCCAGTTAGCATTGAGATCATGAATAAGGGGTTGGCAGTAGCAACCTATAGATTTATTTTGAGTGAATTACTTGAGAGAAAAACAGTATAATTCTCATTTGGCCTTTAGCAATTTTCAGATGAAGAAATAAGAGGTTAGTGAGGTTAAGAGACTCAATTCACACAGGAAATTAGTGGTTAAGCCAGACCATGAGTCTTGTGACTCTGTTCTTTCCACTATTCAGTATGCAAACAATAAAATGTTATGCAAATAAAGTATTGTCCTTTAAAAATGTACATATGATATGATTTCAGTGAGTGTGTGTTTGTTTATTTGGGGTGTGTTAAATGGGTCCTCGGGATGGAAGGATGCTGGACTTAATAGATGGCAAGGACCACACCCAAAACAGGAAATATTTACATACTAGATATAAAAACCAGCATCCTCCTCTCACTGAGTTCTGGCAGCCAGATCTTCCCATTCTACCAGTGTTGGAAGATGCTCTCCTGTGCAGGCTGCCCCATGCAAGTGGAAAGGCCTACATAGACCTGAATCAAAGGTGTTCTGGCTAAACTACTCAGCTAGGTAACTCTACAGTGAAAATCACAGTTGACGAGCCCCCACAACCCCGTGCATCCAGAACTTACAGAGCTTTTAGTCCTGCACTATTAAAAATGATTAAACAACCAGGAGTTATAAAACATCTGAGGAAAGCCTCTAATATTAAAGAGAAAAAAACAATTGAGGAAGAAAAGCACTTAGAGGACACAGACTATGCAGTATGAAAATCTCAAGAAAAAAATATCTTCAGAAAAATGTTACAACTATGAATCAAGAATAGAATACTGAAAAAAGGAGATTTGGCCATTAGACATATGAAAAGATGTTCAATGGCTCTAATCATCAGAGAAACACAAATTAAAACCACAATGAAGTATCACCTCATGCTTGTCAGAATGGCTGTCATCAATAAATCAATAAATCAACAAGTGCTGGTGAGGATGTAGAGAAAGGGGAAGCCTTTTGCACTGTTGGTGGGAATGCAGACTGGTGCAGCCACTATGGAAAGCAATATGGAGATACCTCAAAAATTAAAAAAGTATCTGCCTTAATAACTCAGCGATTCCACTTCAGGGAATTTATCCAAAGAAATACAAAACAATAATTCAAAATAATATATGCACCCCATGTTCACTGCAGTGCCCTTTACAATAACCAAGATTTGAAAGCAGCCTGAGTGTCCATCAGATGAATGGGTAAAACAGCGGTGGTACATTTACACAATGGAATACTACTTGGCTGTAAAAAAAGAATAAAATCGTACCCTTTGCAATAGTGTGGATGGACCTGGAGAACATTATGCTAAGTGAAATAAACCAGTCAGAGAAAGACAAATACCATAAGATTTTACTCATGTGGAAGCTAATGAACAAATTGAATTAACAAGCAAAACAAAAACAGACTCATAAATACAGAGCAGGCTGACAGCTTGGTGGGGTGGGGGTGGAGGGATGGAGCAAAAAAAAAAAAGAATGGACACAGACAACAGTGTGGTGACTGGGGGGTGGAGGTAGAAGAGGGTGTTGGGGGCATAAGTGGTAATAGAAAAAATACAATAAAAATGAACTATTAAATACAAAACAAAGTTCTAAGGAAATGTGATAGCATATCTGAATAATTGAATAGAGGTTTGGTATATAAAGTTGAAATTTCTCAGAAAATCAAGTGAAATGGAAATATTGGAGAAAAAAATTATAATAGCCCAGGGAGCCCAATATCTATCTCTCAGAGATCCAAAAAGAAGGGACAGTAAATCAGAGCATTTCAAGAAATTTTTCCAGTACTGAAGAGCTTTAGATGAGATTCTAAATTGAAGGAACACTGGATGGGGAAAAAAAAGATCCTACACTGAAACACTTCATATGAAATTTCAGGGGCATGGGTCAGAGAGAAGATCTGCTATGTTTCCAAAGAAAAAGGGCAGGGCAAATACCAAAGAATAAGAGTCAGAATAACTTCAAATTTCAACAGAAGTGTAACAGGGTGAAGCCAGCCCCCACCCCATAGGGATTTGTAATGGGGTCCAGAACTAAGGGTGTCCAGGAAATATTAAAAAATACAGGATGTCCTCAACCCCACAAATCTGAACTGGGGGATGGGACACATGGAGCAGGACCGTTGAGAGCTGTTCTGCATAGTAACAGTTTTGCAACTAACCTCAGGCATGGTCCTTTAACATATCTATAACTTTTAACTGGCTTCATGGGTATGTTAAATAGGTATGACCATGCTTTGAGCCAGGGAGGTGGGAGTGACTTTAACCCATGACTTAACTGGGAGGCAACTCCCCTGGGATACAGTGCCCACGTAAGAGCTTAGCGATGACTGGCTCCATGCCACGGAGCCACACATCCCCAGACTTATTATGGCAGCCCAGAAAAGCTGGGAAAATGCGGGAAAACTGGCAGGTGTAGCCAGTTGTGGGAGGAGTCGGAAATGGGGCTGCAGAGGAAGATTGGCACTAGGATTTAAACCCAGGCGCGGCAGCCATGCTACAGAGGGGGACTGTTTGGCTTTGGCAAGAGAGGGGGCACCACACGGCTTTGGGGGCTTCCTTTGCCATGCGGCTTAGGAAGCTGGAAAACAAGATGTAGCAGCAAGACAGAGCTCTGTCTTAGCAGTTTGGAAGAATACAGGAGAAATGCTGCAGGAAGGAAAGGGGTACAAGGACTTGCTGGTGGGCCAGAGGAAGGTGCCACGTGGGTTTGGATTAACTGGAGATTGTGGGGGCAACATAACTGATGGTACTGGGAACCAAGGGAGGCCTGCCAGCTGATCACGGATTACTGGGAAGAACCTGGAGCTACCTGAGCCACGGACTTCTATTTGTTTTCCTGAGATATGGTACCCCAGACTGGGCAGAGGGGGGAAGGAAGGGCTGTGTGTGTTTGTGGGTATTTTAAGGGACTTTGGGGTTTTAAAGAAGACATTAATGAAGTCATTACTCTTAAGTCTGTATAACTTTTGAATAAGTAATTCCTTTTCACTAATCTCGGACATTGAGAGCTATAATTACTTGACAGTGGGCAAGGTGAACCTAGTACATACAGGGGGACCCCAGGAGAAGGGGGGTCCATTCGGTAATAGTATATTGTGCCCCCTCCCCCCGTCCATGGGTCTGTTCTATAACCAAAGCAGTGCCTTCAAAATTCTGAGAGAAATTTCCAACCTAAAATTCTGGATCCAAATAAATGACTAATCAAACCTAAGGGTAAAATGAAAACATTTTTAATTGTGCAAGGTCTCAAAACCTTTACCTTCTACAGAACCTTCCCCAAGTAGGGGAAAATTGAAGGAGTTGGGGATAAATCTGAGCTTATATTAAACTATCCACTGCCTCTGTGGCCAAAGTCAGGTAGGTGGAGCGGATGTTCTTCAGGCCTCCAGGGTTCAATCAGTGGTGATACTGTTTCTAAGCAAAAACTTAGATCTAAGACTGAAATCAAACAAAAACTGGCATTTATTACCTCCAGGAAGGCAAAATGTTGTATTAGAAAAGAAAAAGTAAACAGTGATTGAACAGCATCATATTAAGAGTAAATATTGGTCTAATAAAAATAGCAGCACAATTATATTCGGAGAGGACATGGTGTTTTGTAGGTGAGGTAGAAGTTATCTCAATCTTCATCCTCCACAGTGGAAACTCAGTGGATAATACTGAAGAATTAAAAACCAAGAAGTAGCTCTTCCAGTTTATGCCGAGCCATGGGCATCTCTTGGGACAACTGGCACAAGTGCCACAAGACCGAGGGTAAGAGTAAGACAAGGGTGAAAAGATGAGCTGGGACCCCCTGCTGTTAACATTAAGATTGGCTACAATCTTACCACGCACACACAGTCTGTGTGCAAGGAGGCAACGAGAAATACCATTTCTTAAGGCTGGACCTGGGCAGCCAACCTCTTGGGACTCCTGTTGTCCGTGCGAAAAGGATGATTATTGATGCCTACAGCACGCCCAGCAGCAAACTGGTCCACACCAAGCGCTGAGTAAAGAACCGCCTGGTGCTCATTGAGAGCACACCGTGCCAACGGTGGTAGGAGTCCCACTATGCACTGCACCTGGGCTACAGAAGGGGGCCAAGCTGACTCCTGAGAAGGAAGAAATTTCAAACAAAAAATGATCAAAACAAATTCGGAAGAAATGAAAAGAGAGAATGCCACAATGAGCAGTCTTCTGGAGGAAAAGCCCCAGCTGACAGCTGACAAGCTTCATGCGTGCATCGCTCCAGGACCGGGCCGGTGCGGTCGCGCAGGCGGCCGTGTGCTGGAAGGCAAGGGGCCAGAGTCCTGCTGAGGAAAATCAAGTCCCAGAAAGGCAAGTAAATCCTCCTCCCTCCTGTCTTAGCTCATGTAATAAAACATGTTTATTCAAAAAAAATCAAGAATACCTTATTTAGTGACAAAGAAATAAAATGATCAGCTTGAAGAAGGAAAAGTTGTGTTTCAGGAAGTGAGAAATGGGGGAAAGGCATGCTTGTTTTGGTGGCAAACGTCAGGACTGGGTATTTATGTGCATACCCACATTTTATTTCTTTCATGTGAAAAATTTTTAGCTAAAGATACATTCGTTACGTGACAGTCAGCACGAGCAGACATTAGTCCAGCTTCTCATGCTGTGTGCATAGTGGGCAGTAAATGTTAATTGAGGTGCTGAGTGTGTGCACAATGTGGAAGGGGACAGTAACTGGGGTGGAGGAAGGACCGGTTAAGTAAATCCAGAACATCTTGTAAGAGAAGGTGTTTTCATCACACTGCATTTTTGGGCTAAGCCTTCTATCCAGCCTCCTCCCCCACTGCCCCCCCCAGTCATTCTGGGACACAGAGAGGCCACGGTCGTTCCACTTTCATTGCTTGACTCCTGACGGCTCTCCCACCCTGAAATTCTGAATTTTCACCAAAAACTTAAATTCTTTACCTCACTCAAAGCATGTAGTTCAAGCTATAACTTTTATGGACTGCTCTAACTACTTAACACAGACTATTTTCTGCTTTTCAGAATTTCTGTAGCACGTACACATTATACATTTCAATGTAACACTCAGTTGCCACTTAGCCAAACCACTTAGCCAAACCACTTAGCACTTACCACTTAACTGAAAACAACTCTCTCAACAACTTCTTATCTGTTGATTGGAAATAATGGTCACTTCATTGTTTGGTGTTAGGAGATTTAAGAGAGGGTGTGCATTCAGGTTTCTAGGATAAGAAAAAAAGCTGTCTCCTATATTTTTCACCAAGTAGTTTGTTAAGGGCATAATGAATACCTTTTCACTCTTTCGTTGTTCCTTTCAGTATGTTACACATTGGCAGGCTTACCATGGAGCTTTTTGGGGTTTTTTTTCAAGTTCCTCAAATGCTTTTTCATTAAAAAAATAACATACCTTGTGTCAAAGGTCCAAGGAACCCTGACAGAAGAGATCACTTTAATTTCACTGAGAATTTCAAACTGTCCCCAACGGATCTTACTTAGAAGAGTAAGGAACATTTGTTAGAGATCTATATTGACATCAGGAATGAACGGGACATTCTCCATCTCACTGGTTGTCTGTTACTCATTGTACTGGGAGACTTACCTAGTCAATTCCGTTAACCAAGAAAACTAAGAAAAATGAAAAGATGAAAAGATTGAAAATTTGGATAGAATAAAAAATACCTTTATTTGCAAATAAACTATTAGAAATTATAAGTAGACTTGGAAGAGCAGCTGGATGCACTGTCTACATAAAAATTTTATATACATATAACTGTGATAAACAAAATATTTTAATGGATACCATTTACAATATAGAAAATATCAAATACCTAAGAAGAAATAAAATGAGAAGTGAGATCTCATATTTAAACTGCAAGACATCACTGAAAGAAATTAAAGTCCTAAATAAATGACAGATGATGCCATATTTGTGAGTTTGAAGATTCGATACTGTAAAGATGTCAGTTGATTTTTAAAGAGTATGATCTCAGCAAATATTTTATAGAAGTTGATAAGTTGATTTTAAAATTATATAAAGTGCACAGGGCCAGGAATGGTCAAGGCAGTTTTAAATAAGAAAAACAAACCTGAGAGTCCGAGGCCACGAGATTTCAAGAGTTGTGATAAAGCTGTGACAGCAGTTAAGATAGTGTGACAGTGGCGCAGACAGACAAGTACAATGATGAGTCCTGACACAGATGCCCTTAGTCACCTTATGTGTGACTGCTACACTCAGTGGAGTGAAAGAAAAGATAGTCTTTTCACTAAATTTTATTGAAAATAATAATGGAAAGTCAAGTGAGTCTTGACAACTACCTCATACAATAAAACAAATATACACACCCAATAGATTGTAAATCTAACATACAAAACTATAAAGTTTTTATTTAAGATTTTATTTATCTTTAGACACAGGAAGAAAAGAAAGGCAGAGAGAAATATCAATGTGTGGTTGCCTCTCACACACCCCCTACTGGGGACCTGGCCTGCAATCCACCGGCGACCCTTTGGTTTGCAGGCCAGCTCCGTCCACTGAGCCACACCAGCCAGGGTGAAGCGATAAAGTTTTAAAAAGAAAACAATGTCTTCATGAGCTTGAGGTAAGCCAAGATTTCCTAAATATAAAATAAAGGCTTGACTACAAGAGAAAAAGTTGGTACGAAGGACTTAATTAAAATTAATATGCTCTGTTCATCTGAGGACACCTTTACAAAAATGAGAAGCTAGGCCACCGAATGGGAAAGAGGCTTGTATTGCATGTATCCACAAAAGACCTACCCAGAAGATAAAAATTTAAGAAGACGGCCAACAACCCAGTAGAAAAATGGCCAAAAGATTTTGAACAGGCGCTCCACAGAAGATAACATCCAAGTAGCCAACAAATACGATTTAGTCATTCTTGGTTATCAGAGGAAAGCAAATTCAACAATGTAATACTTTTACACACCCACCAAAATGGCTAAAGTGAAAAAGATAAGAGGAGTGAGATGGTGAAGAAACAGGTATTTGCACATTGCTAGTGGAAGTGTGAAATAGTGCATCGCTTTGGGAGACTGGCATTTTCCTAAAAATGTTAGCCATAGATTTACCCTATGACCCAGCAATTCTATTCCTACGTACCCACCCAACAGAAAATATATCCACATAAAGACTTGTATGAAAATGTCCATAGAAGCATTATCCATAATAGCCCCAAAGTGGAAGTAACCCCAATATCCACCACCTGGTAAATGGATGAACAAAATGTCACATCCATGCTATGTAGTGCTATTCAGCAAGAATCCATTCTGGTTAGGGTGGCCCAACTGGAGACACTAGGAGAAGAATGGGTAGTAGGTGGAGAACAGTAAACTTCCTGTTTCCTGCTATTCCTCCACTGCGGAAGTTGTCCTTAGCTGCAGTGTCCTTTAGCCCTTCCAGAACCTTATTACACATCAGCGGCGGCCAGGCAGCAGCCCCTCCTCAGAGGCCAGAGCATAAACACTGTGGGTCTTCTCTGAAACCCCAAGTTCTAGCAATCCCAAAGTTTACCCTTGCGTTCCCTAAGAATGTTTTCTCAATGTCATCTGAATACTCTTAATATTTATTGAGTAAATATGATTCACTTATATCAAAAGCTAAATCTTGTCTTCCCAACTTGAAACAATGTGGGTGGTGTGTGTGCACATGTGCATCCATGTTAATTTACACATGTGAACTCTTATCAAACTGTTTATACTTGATATTAAGAGAGCAGTGGTGGAACCAAACTACAGAAAACTGGAAGAAATTTTTTAATTGTTGACTTTCCATATATAACTCTCCCAAATCCAAATAATTTAAAACGATATAAAACCACACTTTGTACCTGCTTTTATTAAGAATTGCCACACTGTATTCTAATTATTTCCACTTCTGTCTTCCCTTCTGGGATTAATGCCTGAGGAAAAGACTGTGCTAATTTACCTTCATAACTATAGTACATTACAGGAGATCATTCCTCAGTAATTTATTTCCATTACTTTCATTATCATTGAGTTCAAGTGGACAAAGAATCTTTTTCCTGTGAATTTATACCTGACCAGGGTTTTTGTTGAGAGACCAGTGTCCCGATAGGTATTGTAAAAAATACCCAACCTTATGATTTCTGAACATTCTTCTTTGGATTCAACTAAGGAAATGAATACCAGGTAGCAGACATTGTGCTAAAGGCCTCTCCTAGTGCCAGAACTGGCATTTTTATTCAACGCATTTTAATTAGGCACGTACGATAGACCAAACAGTATTTTTTTAATACTATTCCTGTCACACTTAGGCAAAATGAAGCTATGGCATTCACGGTGGCTTGAAGATATGAGTAGAGCAGTTTATAGAACCAAAGCACATAATATATTAAGGAAATAACACTTTAGTTAGCAGTGAGGACCTAGGCCTAATGCACCCATATCAGGAGAGAATTTCAAGATACTTAAGCAATCTACAAAATCTTAGCTGCCATTTATTTTGTAATGTTTTTAATAACTCCCATCTTGTAGCAGTCATGCATGTTATGTTATGTGTACTTTACTATTACTAAAAATGTTAACAGTAGCAAGTGCTTGTCCGGATGTGGAACTCTCATATATTGCTGATGAGAATGCAGAATGGGGTGGCCCTTTTGGAAAACCACACGGCAGTACCTTAGAAAGTTAGCCATGCTGTACAGTCAAGCCATTTCAGTTGTAGGTATTTCCCCAAGAGAAGTGAACACGTAGGCCTACAGAAAAATTGATCACAACCAGGGCCAGGGACTGGGGGACAGGCAACATGAGGGATACTTGTGGTGATAGCACAGTTTTGTAGCTTGACTTTATCTGCGTGAATACCAGTTATGATACTGTTCTATAGATTTGCAAGATGTTACTGGGGGAACATGGGTACAGACTATGAGAGGTCTGTGCTGTTTCTTACAACTGCATGTGCATCTACAATTACCTCCAAATAAAAAAGATTCATTTTAAAAACACTAAAAATATATCCAGACCCATATAGCATAGACCCACACAGACCCATACAGGAAGTAATTTTTCCGGTTTCACAGAGCTACAAAAGGATGGGACCCAGATATGAACCCACGTGTGATTGGCCCTTCATCAGTCACATGCCGTCTCCTCTCTCAGAGGTTGTCACGTGAGCAGGAGCATGGGGTGGTGGGAAGAGCACTGCTCTGGCCGTGGGAAGCTTGGCTTCCTGGATAGAACCCTGGAGTGTTGCGTGGGACACTAAGGAACTAAAAAGAAGATGATTTGCCTTGATTGGTAGGCCTTAGATGAGTCCATAACTTTACAATGTTTTCAGTAAAGTATGGAACACATTTTAGTAATAAATGGCATTTCCGTCTGAACAGTAAAATGAGTATAGTGAGACTATTACTATCGTGATGATAACAATGAAAGCTAACCTGGATCCTCATTGAATCCTCACAACAACTTTAAGAAATAATTAATTTCTATGTTGCAGATGACACAAAGGAAGTATGAGGAGGTTGAGTAACTGGCTCCTGTTCTCACAGATGGTTCATAGCAGAGCTGGACTTGATCCTAGGTAGTCTAGCTCTGGGGTTCATGCTCTTACTGGGAAAATCAGGTCAGATGATATAGTAGAAAAATACATTGGTGTTTAAGGTGAAGGATTTCTTGTTGGTTGGAGGGAATGTTGTTTAAATAAATAGTTTTACAAGGACCTACATACAAGTTTGCTTTAGAAGCCTCAATAATATCTCACTACTAATATTTGACAATGAGCCATTCCTATGAAAGCTATTTATTGTGCAATAACAGGATTTCTGCATATGGTTGTAACTATAATCTTGATTCAATCCCTGGCATGCATGCAGCTTAATTATGAGCTTATAGAACTCTTTAGATCTTTTGGATCAATAGATGCCTAAAAATTCAGTGGTTGACCTGGAAAATATATTGAGGGTGCCGGAGGCTTCTCTGTGTACGAAGTTGTTCAGACAGCAATGGATAAGCATCACAGAGTTTCTACAAGGGAAGTAAAATGTGAGAGGACTTATTAAAGTATTCACTCCAAGAAATGGATTCTTTTTTTTTTTTACTTTTTATTGTATTTTTTCCATTACTATTTAACTCCCTTATGGCCCCCCCCCCACTACAATCACCACACTGTCATCCACGTCAATGAATCCTTTTTCCTTTTTGCTTGATCCCTCCACCCTGTATCCTCCCCACCCAGAGCTGTTGTCCTGCTCTGTGTCTATGGGTCTATCTTTCTTTTGCTTGTTACTTCAGTTTGTTCACTAGATTCCACATAAAAGTGAAATCTCATATGGTATTTGTCTTTCACTGAGTGGCTTATTTCACTTAGCACAATACTCTCCAGGTCCATCAACACTATTGCGAAGGGTAAAATTTTCCTCTTTTTTACAGCCAAGTAGTATTCCATTGTGTAAATGTCCCATCGTTTTTTTATCCACTCATCTACTGATGGACACTTAAGCTGCTTCCATATCTTGGCTATTGTAAATAACACTGCAATGAACATAAAGGTGCTTATGTTCTTTCAAATTAGTGTTTTGGCCCTGGCTGGTGTAGCTCAGTGGATTGAGCATGGGCTGCAAACAAAAGCATCATAGGTTCGATTCCCAGTCAGGGCACATGCCTGGGTTGCAGGCCACAGCCCCCAGCAACTGCACATTGATGTTTCTCTCTCTCTCTCTTTCTCCCTCCCTTCCCTCTCTAAAAAATAAATAAATAAAATCTTAAAAAAAATTAGGCTTTTGGGTTTCTTTGGATGTATTCCCAAAAGTGGCAGTTCTGGGTCAAAAGGCAGACACATTTTTAATTTTTTGACGTATCTCCATACTGTTTTCCACAGTGGCTGCACCAGTCTGCATTCCCACCAACAGTGCAAAAGGATTCCCCTTTCTCCACATCCTCACCAGCACTTGTTGTTTATTGATGACAGCCATTCTGACAGTGTGAGGTGGGATCTCATTGTGGTTTTAATTTGCATTTCCCTGATGATTAGTGATGTTGAGCATCCTTTCATATGTCAATTGGCCATCTGTATGTCCTCTCTGGAGAAGTGTTTATTCAGATCCTTTGCCCATTTTTAAATTGGATTGTTTGTTCTTCTGGTGTTGAGTTTTGACACTTAATGACAAATTGAAGAAGATACAAATAAGTGGAAGCACACACCATGCTCATGGATAGGAAGAATTAATGTAATTAAAATGTCCACCCTACCCAAAGTGATCTATAGAGTCAACTCAACTCCTATCAAGATTCCAGTGTTGTATTTCACAGAACTAGGATAAATATTTCAAAAATGTATATAGAACCACAAAAGGCCTTGCATAGCAACAGTGATCCTGAGAAAGAAGGACAAAGTTGGAGGAATCATGCTGCCTAATATCAAACTATACTTAAGGCCACAGTAACCAAAATAGCATGGTACTGGCATAAAAGATACACAAATCAATGGAACTTAATAGAGAGCCCATAAAAAAGCCCACATCTTTAAGTCAATTAATATTTGACAAAGGAAGCAAGCACATTCAATGGGCTAAAGACAGTTTATTCAACAAATGCTTTTGGGAAATTGGACAGATACAATGCAGAAAAATGAAACTAGACCACCTTCTTACACCACACACAAGTATAAATTCAAAATGGATTAAAGACTTAAATGTTAGACCAGAAACCATAAAAATCCTAGAACAAAACATAGGCAGCAAAATCTCAGACATTGCTCATAGAAATTTTTTTATCAGATATATCTCCCCAGGTAAGGTAAACAAAAGGACAAATAAACACATGGGACTACATCAAACTAAAAAGTTTTTGCACAGCAAAGGAAACCATCGACAAAATAAAAAGACAGCCCTCAGAACAGGAGAACATATTTACTGATTCATCTGATAAGGGGATAATATCCAAATTTATAAAGAACTTACAAGAAATGGAAGCATTTCTAAAATGAAGTATATGTAAAATCTAATTAAAATGAAGAATATTTTTAAAATGCAACTAATTTGTACTTCCTGTCCTCTCCTCCCTTCCTTCATCACCTTGTCATAAACACACATGTTTCTGTTTTGATATTAGGTTTTCTCAAGACAAGTTTATATGTCTTTAACCACATAATTGGAGCTGTCTAATTGGAAGCCACAGTGTGGTACGGCCAACGGAAAGAGTGCTACTCAGAGTTAAGGTCCTGTTTTCACACTTGTTTGCTGCCTAGAACAATTTTTTTTTTTTACTCTGAACAGTCATTTAAATTTTCTGTATCTGTTTCCTCAAATGCCAGATGTGTCCTCTGTCCTTCACAGACCCTTGTGAAGTATTTTGAAAAGCAACAAGTACAATTTAAACAGCAGCCCTCCTGGTTCTCCAGCTGGTGGCCCCTGGAGGAAAGCCCCTGGGCGAGGAGGCAGGAGGGCTGGCTCTGCACATTGTGTGCTGGACCCTGGGAAAGTGGTTTCTCAGTTTCCAGTGCCTGGCGTGGCACCTGGTACAAGTCAGCTCCCAGTGAAGGTCTGCTCTCCAGACAGCCCTCTCCGTGTCACAGCTTTAAGCTGAAGTTCAGAAAGTTATTAATGTTCTTTCCTATTTATTGTCTCAGAAATTTACCTTTGTCCAAGAATATCATGATTCAAAAATCATAAAAGCATAGAATGTACTTAGATTGCATTATGAGTAAGTGTGGTTAACAATCAACTGTCCAAAGTGGCAAAGAGATGCAGACCTTGAGGTTCTGAGAGTTATTTCCAACAGAATCGTCATATACATTGACTCACTGCCCTCTGGGGACGAACCCTCCAGGGCGTTAATGTTAACACTGCTGAGCAATCAAGGCATCTGGGCTCATTGGTGAAAGTACTGACTGGGTGGTTGTTTTAAAATCTGAAAATGTAAACAAGCGTTGAGGGTTTTAAAGGAAGACTGAGAAAGGAAAATTTTTAGAGGAAGAGGTGTCTTTAAAAGAACGACTGGCCATACATACAATAAAATGCAATTTTTCCCGTTAAGGGAAAAATACACAAAAAATAACCAAAGTTATAGTAGTTACGGATGGAAACATTTCCTCCACACACAAAATCAAGGACGATAGGCTCTCATTTTATTTAAATTTATTTTCCAGGACTTACATCAACTCACCAGGCTTTACCATCTCCAGATAAAAAGTCATTTTACTCGTCTGGGTTGGTAACGTTTAGCGGTGACAGCTCAGGAAGAACGGGGCTGACACCTGGCTGCTCGTTAGGTGGTTGTGGATCAGGGTTGGACCAGCAGTCCTGCCTCATGGTCAGCTCTCTTGAGCATCTGAAGACAGAGATGTTTGTTATCACGACCCCATTCCCCACCAGCAGAGCGTGGGCTTGGAAGCAGGTGAACTTGGGTTTGAAACCTGCCTTCTGCCCCGGATAGCTGGATGGCCTTGTCTGCACTGCCCAACCTCTAAGCTTCTTCGTTTATAAAATGGGCCACTTAATAATCCCAGCCAGTGAATAAATCCAACCATGTGGGATTGTTATTAAAGATTAAAGATAGTGTGGTTAATGAGCCTCAAACGTAAGTGCACCTAAATGGTAGTTATTAACTGTTTTCTTTACATGCCCTAGGAACTATTTCCTTTTCTTTCCAAGTCCACTTAAAACAGGGAAAGTAAACTCAGGTATTTCCTCAAGAAGCATTATAGTGTCATTTTAAAAATCACAGTGACTCAACTTTCTTTTCCTTATGGGAAACGTAATTGGTGGGAAAAAAGCTTCAAGCACTGCCCCTGGGATCAGCTCTGGGATGAGGCCTCAGTGGCCTTCTCCCAGCTTCACGGAGGTTTGTTCTCCGGTGTCGGGGCTGCACACAGATGAGGTTACAGAGCGACTGTGAGAAGGAAGCGTAGCGACAAGATTCACCTTCCTGGCAGCTTAAGAAAAAGGAGGGCACTACTTTGAGCATGGTCAGTATTTCAGGCCAACTCCCAGTGCCCTATACGTGAACTCAAAACTTCTGACAACCACCCTCTGTGTTCGGTAGTATTAACAGAACGGTGAGGAGCAAAGGTTCTGGAGTCAGACTGCGTTCCAATCCCCGCTGCACAACCCGCCGGCTTACTGTCCTTCGGTGAGCTACTTACCCCATTCTGCAATACCACTCACTCTCCTCACCTGAAGCCTCAGGAGAATCCTGCCGCCCCTCCGCTGGGGTTGTGGTGAGGCTTACACATAAAAGACTGTATTAGCAGAACGGCTGCCACCGAGTAAGCACTAATTAAATACTGGATGGTTATTGTGGTGATGGCTGTGTAGGCAATAATCATTATCTTGTACAAGATCAAATACCAGTGAAAAGGCAGAAATCCTGGCCTTCTGACTCCAAATCCCGGGCTCTTTTTCCTACCATGTGTTACTCTACTGAGTCCCTATTGCTTTTTTAAATGATTAAAATACCACAGTACTGTTTGTGTTACCCAGGGACACTGGAGTATTCTCTCTGATTACGTAGAGCTGCAAATAAAAGACCACTGGAGGTGGAAAATAATGTTTCATGGTTTTTTTGCACTTGCTTGAGAAAAAGAGCCCACATTGCTCAGCTTCCCAAGAACTATACTGCATAGAAGTTATAATTCTTTGATATCAAAACCAGTCAGTCCTGCCGACTAAAAGGACTGATGTGATTTGATGGTATAGAGGCCATAGCATCATCTCTTTCTAATTTATTCTCTTATATTTTAATCCAACTTCCCCCAAACAAAACAACTGGCGCAGCTGCAAGATACTCTGGGTTTCTGGTTCACTGCCTGCGTAGGCGTAACTAACCGGGGCACTTGCTTCCTCCCTTAACTACTGCTGGGCTTGGCACAGTCCCAGGATCCTGGGTACTGAACCATACCACTAATTTTCCAAACTCACTTTAGCCTGGTGTGAACTTCAGGCAAGGTAGATCTGGAGCATTCACATGGATTTTCCCATCTCACTTTAAAATAATTTTTTTAATTGTCAAAAAGAAACATTCACCAACATATACCATATTCTGGACCATGAAGCAAACCTCAACACATTTCAAAGAATTTACATCATACAAAGGGATTTATCTTGAAACAATGGAATTAAACTAAAAATCAGTAACAGAAAAATATCTGGAAAATCCCCAAATAGTTGGAAATTAAACAACACACTTCCAAATAATCTATAAGTCTCAAGGGAAATTAGAAAATATTTTGAGCCTGGTTGGTGTGGCTCAGTTGGTTGGAGCGTTGCCCTGTGCATTGAAAGGTGACAGGTTCAATTCCCAGTCAGGGCACATGCCTGAGTTGTGGGTTCAGTCCCTGGTTGGGGCAGAAGGCAACCAATCAGTGTTTCTCTCACATCAATGTTTCTCTCTCTCTCTCTCTCTCCCCACCCCTCCTCCCACTCGTGTTCCCCCCACTCTCCACCTCCCTCTTTCTCTGTCTGGAATCAATAAATATATATTAAAAATTAAAATGGATAAAAATCACCTATTTAAATGTTCAAAAATATACTATGAGATGAATGAATATGAAAATACAACATATCAAGATTTTGTGGATGCATTTAAAGGGGCGCTTCATGGAAACTTTGTGGCATTGAAGGCTTATATTAGAAAAGAAGAAAGATCTAACATTAATGGTATAAGCTTCCAACAAAAAAACTAGAAAAAGCAGCTAAAAATAAAGCAAGCAGAAGGAAGAAAATAATAGATATGAAATCACCAAAATTGAAAAAAAAAAGATGAAATAAATTAAATCAAAAGCTGTTTTTTAAAAAGGGCAAGACAATTGATAAGCCTTAGTCTAACTGGTATGGAAAAATTACTACTATCAAGAATGACACAGGAAACACTACTCAATGTCCTATAGACATTAGAGTGATAATAGTGTAACATTATTATAAATGAATAGCATTACAAAATAACAATGTATAATTTATTTTATATGAACAACTTTGTGCTCAAAAATTCAAATATGTAGATAAAACAGGCAAATTCCTTGAAAGACACAAACTACAAAAGCTCACTCAAAAAGAAACAGATACACTCAATAGTCTTATGTTTTATTAAAGAAATAGAATTTGTAATTTAAAATATTTCAATAATGAAAACTCCATGCTTAGTTTGCTTTTACTGGCAAATTCTGCCAAATCCATAAGGAATAAATAATACCAATTTAATATAAATATCCCTAGAAAATAATAGAGAAGGAAGCATTTCCCAACTCATTCTATGAGATCAGCATTACCCTGATACCAAAACTAGACAAAGTTATTACAAGAAAACCACAGATCAATACATCTCAGTAGCATTAATATAAAAATCCTTAATAAGGTATTGTCAATCAACTCTAGTAGTGTATGAAAATGATAGAATGTCATCACCAAGTTGGTTTCATCCCAGGAATATAAGGTTAATTCAACATTTAAAAATCAATCAATATAATTCACTATGTCAACAGACTAAATAAGAAAAATTATATGAGAAAAAAAGAAAAATCGTACAACCATCTCAATAGATGTAGAAAGCATTTGACAAAATTCAACATCAATTCATTATTTTAAAATAATGCCTCTTGCCCTAGCCAGTGTGGCTCAGTTGGTTGGAACATTGTCCTGTAACCAAGAGGTTGTGGCTTGATTCCTGGTCATGGCACACACCGAGGTTGTGGGTTTGATTCCCCAGGCAGGTACACACAATCCCTAATCTGGGGGTGGATGGGAGGCAACCAATTGATGCTTCTCTCTGACAATGTTTCTCTGTCTCCCTTCCTTTTTCTCTAAAAGCAATGAAAATAGGTCCTTGGGTGAGGATAACAGAAATAAAACAGAAAAACACCTCAGCAAACTGGAATTAAAAAGAACTTTCTCAATCAAATAAAGCATCTCTGTATTCTATTGCTGAATAACGAATAACCTGCAAACATAAACATCAAACATTTATTTATTATCTTACAGTTTCTGGAGGTCATGAACGCAGGTATGACTTAGCTAGGTGCCTCTGGATCAAAGCCTCTCATAAGATTAACTTACATTCATCAGCTGGGGCTGAGTCTCATAGGAAGGCTCACTGGAATGGTGGTGTGAGCAGTGGGGAGGTCTACTTCCAAGCTCACTCACGTGTTTGTGGCAGGATTCATTTCCCCATAGAATCAGGATTAGTGCCTAAGTTCTTCCTGGCTGTTGGCTTCCTCAGTCCCTTGTCATAGGGCAGCTCACAACACGGCATCTGTATTCCCTCAAGAGCAAGTAAGTGAGAGAGCAACAGTGAGTGCCCAAGGTGGAAATCACAGTCTCTCTGTAATTTTACCTTGGACGTGATATTACATTACTTTTGACATATTCTGTTCCTTAGAAGCAAGTCACTAGGTCAAGCCTATTCTGAAGGGCAGGGGAGTACACAAGGGCATGACTACCTAGAGGCAGGGGTTATTAAGGGCCACCTTAGAAGCTGCCTACCACAGCACCTACAAAGAAACGTACTAGCATCATACCTAGTGGTGCAAGACCGGCTGCTTTCCTCCTAAAGCCAGTAAGAAGGATACATGCTCTCACCACTCCTGCCTGAGCTCACACTGGAGGGCCTACCAAGTTCAGTAAGGCAAGAAAAAGAAGTAAAAAGCTTACCAGTTAGGAAGAACTAAAACTGTCCCTATTTGCAGGTGATATGATTGTCTACATAGAAAATACCAAGGAATTTCCAAAAACCTCCTAGAACGTGTAAGAAAACATCCAAATGGCAAATAAGAATATAAAAAACTGTTCAACACTAGTCATTAGGGAAATACAAGTTAAAGTCACAACAGACCATTACCCTCATGTTAAAATGGTTGAAATCAAAAGACCTGACATACTAAGTGCTGACAAAGATGCAGAGAACATTGCTGGCAGGAAGGCAAAATGGTACGGTCTCTTTGGAAAATGGTCTCTTTGGAAAACGTCCTGACAATTACTTCATTATCATATACTTATCATACGACCCAGCAGTACTCCTCCGAAGAATTATTTTCCCAAGAGAAATGAAAACATATTCACACAAAGACCATGCATGAATGTTTACAGTGGCTTGGCTTTGAGTCGCCCAAACTGGAAACAACTCAAATGTTCCTCAGCTGGGAGTTGGATGAACGAGCCCTGGTACACCCATACAACGGACCCCTACTCAGTAGTGAAAAGGAGTGAACTCCTGACAAAGGCCCCAAAATGGACGGCTCTCAAATGACTTATGTAAAGTAAAAGAAACTTAGCGCAGAAGGCTACATAGTATATAATTCCATTGACACGACATTCTGGAAAGCGCAAAACTATAGAGACAGAAAACACATTCAGTGGTTGCTATTTTCAAGCAGTTTCTGGGAGGTTCACAGTCGTCGTCTGGTCCACCCTTGGACGCCGTCATCTGCTGTTCCATTGTCACAGCAGCCACCAACCAGCTCCAGCTCCTACCTGGCCCCTATTCTGATTTGCAGCTTGGCACGGGACTTGGTCCCTGTTTTACAGACAGTATGTTAATTTTTTCTCCTCGGGTATTACTTCCAGGACAAACCCCACGTCAGTGTTAGGCAGATGAAATGGGAGAGAGGGTCAAGTATCGAGGCAGTCTGCCCCGTGGCAAATGACCACATCTCACGATTCCCCCAGGTTTATTGACTTTCCTCCATTGCGCTGAGCAAACAGGAGCCAGCTGGGAGAAGGATGGGACTCTGACGGCCTCCATCCGCACATCAGAAGCCTGGGTGTCATGGGAGTCGATGGTCAAGGGCACCCTCACTCTCCAAGCGAATGCAGTGAAGGGCTGACTTGAACCAATCTCGGTCATACCCCCCTCTTCACCTTTGCCTTTCTCTCCCTATTTCCATTCATTCATTCATTCATTCATTCATTCATTCATTCACTCACTCACTCACTCACACACTCACTCACTCACTCACTCACTGGATGCCATGGCCACTGATCAGGACAGACACTGAAGCTTCCCTCCAGGCGTTTACAGTCTAGCAGAGAATGCGGGTGTAATCACAGCTGTTACTGGGAACCGCTGTGTCCGTGAAGCATGAAGGTGGGGTGGGGCGGGGGTCTCCTAGCGCAGGGGTCTTCCCAGCAGACCACGCTCCCCCTGTGTTTTTCTCGACCTGCCAGAGTTTGCAGTCTTGCAGGCACCCTCTCCCGCCCGAGGACGCACGTGCAGGGCCCCAGGAGCGCGGTCCGAACAGCTCCTTCTGGGGCCGAGGACCACGCGCCAGGGCCCTTCCCAGCAGCAAAGACTGCGGCCGGGTCCCGCAGGGGAGCGGGCCCGGCGGCTACGGCCAGGGCAGCCCGCGTGGGGGCCGATCCCCGTAGGGATCGCTGGCCGGGCAGGCGGAGGAGCCGACACGGGCAGGAAGCGGCCAGGTGGAGCAAGCCCGGCCGGGCCGCCGCAGCGCGGTGAGTGCGGGGTCGGGAAGGGGGCGCGGGCCGGGCGGGCGGCCTGGCCTCCACCTGGCGCCTCTCGAGGCTGCGCCCCCCGCCAGCCAGAGCCGGAGGGAGGCCGGGGCGGCACTTGGCGGCGCCTTCCCGCGGCCGCGAGTCCGCAGCGGGGCGGGAAAGGTGGCCCCGCGCGGCGCCGAGCTCCAGGCCCGCGCCCCCAGGCGGGCGGCGAGGTGGGGGCGCGGGCGGGCTGCTCTCCGGCCGGACCTCCGCCCCGCCCAGGCCTCGCCGCCACCCCCGCCCGCGGGGAGCCGGGCAGTGTCTTCTTGCTGCAGGGAAATCAGACCCGAAATTAGAACCGGGGAAGCCCCTTGGCCTTCCTCGACCTCCAGCCAGCTCATGTGTCCTAGATCGGGTGAACCACAATATAACGTTAAGAAGACAGATTACCTTACGACTCGGTTCGTTTGAGAATGATGAGTTACATTTTAACTTGCAGGGTATAACAGACAGTTAAAATTGGGTTACCTAATTCTAGGCTGTCATTTGGTCACGTTGCCATCGCTGAGGAGCGAGGTTTCAAAGCTGCGGGTTAGTTCCTAAATCCTAAATCTTGACCAGGTGCTGTTGTTCTGTTCTAGGTCCTTGACAGAGACCGTCACTGAGTGGGGGCTCCAGCGCAGTCTGTCCGTGCCAATATTTTGCAAGCGACGTTTTCAAACTATGTGAGGATCTATGTTAAGAAGATTTATTCCTTTGTGATGGAGAAGTATGAAAAAATCAGGAAGATTGGTGAAGGGTCCTATGGAGTTGTTTTCAAATGCAGAAACAGGGATACGGGTCAGATTGTGGCCATCAAGAGGTTTCTGGAGTCAGAAGATGACCCTGTCATAAAGAAAATCGCCCTTCGAGAAATTCGCATGCTCAAGGTAATGGGTTCTTTCAAGTGAATTTTCAGGGATGAAAAATTGGTATCGTGTTACGTTGAGTAAACTCCTTGAGGTGTGGTTGCATCTCCTTCCTGCAAGGACTTTTGACCTGCGACACACGTGGGCCATCTGCGCACAATCACCGGCTCTGGCTCTGTCATGAGCTAGAACGCAGAGGCCCGAGTGCAGGCCAGGCAGCGTTCTCTTTTGGGGACGCTGCGGGACATCTGACTTCTCTTCCCAATAGCTTGTCTTCCGTGTCACCTGTGTCTCTGTATCAACTACTTGGCATGTAGTAGGCCTCCAGTAAATGTGACTGTTGGATTTTTAAAAAAGAGATTAAAAAAATAAGCTCTTAGGAAGGGTAGGTATTGCCAATAAATTAGGAAGTTAGATGTGTTTTCTTGAATAAATGAATATCAATTTACTCTAGAGGATAGAGTTGTGTGCACAGGAGCCTCTAGTTCCTTGAGAGTCACCAACTTCGATAGTTCGAGAACACACCACAACACAGTTCTGTTAGCATTCGTTATTCTTAAACTTCGAGGCTATCTTCTGTTGATGTTCTTAGTTCATTAAGAGAATTAATCATTCACCTGTTTTCGAACTTCTAGGCAGCTGACAGGTTTTCATTACACCTCACATTTCTCTACCTCTGAGCATCAAAATGTCCTGTCTCCAGAAGACAGATTCTTCTGAAAGAAGTAAAACAATCACTTTACAAATGCTTACCAGTTAACCCTAGAACACCATGATATTAAAGGGTGGGGGTTGTTTATTACAAGCTAAAACATTTTTTTTTCTTTGATGGAAAGAGGTTTCTTTTCTGAATTTCTGTGAAGATGAAAGCCAGACCACAAGGCAGACATGTAATGAAGGCGGGGGATGTTAACTTGGTTTCAAGTGTTTGAGGTCTGTGTTCTCACTTGCTTACTGACTACATGGCAAGGAAAGAGCAACCTCACGGAGGTGAGGGGAGCGCTCGGGATTCTCTCCTATCCCTGCTTCTCCGTCTTCCTTCCCCAGGAACTGTGCTGTGGGCTATCTCTGGGTAAGGACCCTGAATGGGAGGCAGCAGCAGGCTTTGGATAAAGTGAGTGGATAATGGGAACACTTTCTGTGTTTGGACTGAGAATGGTCTTCACCAGCAGGATGTTATCTATTCTGATAAAAAACACTGCCAACCACCCCTTCCCGAAATGCTCCCCTAGGAAGGGCTGAGACCAGCTGTGTTTGCCCTTCCCACCCCCTGGGCCCCTCTGTCCTTCCCTACCCCCCACACAGGGAGAGGTTCTCACCATTTCTTTTTTGGGCTGGTGGGCAGTTTTTCACTTTCTTGGGCTTTCGTAGGGGAGAAACTGATAATTATAATTCAAAGGGTTCCATTACTCCAAAGAAAAGAAAATTTCCTTCTAGTGGAGAGAGACTCTGATTCTGAAGGTCACCTGGGACTGCCTCTCTGAACTTTCTCACGGCTCTTTAGCAATACTGTGTTTACAGGTGTGGCTGCCTTAATTGACTGAGCTCCTCCAGGATGGGGACCTCGCCTCCGTGTCTCTGTATCAACCACTTGGCATGTAGTAGGCCTCCAGTAAATGTGATTGTTGGATTTTTACAAAAGAGGTTAAAAAAAAAAGCTCTTAGGAAGGGTAGGTATTGCCAATAAATTAGGAAGTTAGATGTGTTTTCTTGAATAATGAATATCAATTTACTCCAGAGGATAGAGTTGTGTGCACAGGAGCCTGATTTCAAAGCATGCAGCACTCCACTCTCCAAAATCAGGTGCTCAGAGGCAGATTCCCTGATCTGCATGAGGTGGTGGGAGTAGTTTCTGTAGAGCCTGTCTCTTTAAGCCTTAACTTTTCAGAATTCTGTGATATTCTTAACATATAATAGCTCCTTAATAAATATTTGCTGAAAAAATGAATTGAGGGCATGTTAACTAAAGTCGTGTTTTTCCACTTATTTTCTCAGTAAATACTTCTAGAGTCCCATGGGGCCTAAAACAATGTTTGTACCACGTTGTACACCTGGTCTTTTGGACGCTGAACTTGTGGAAGGGAAGTAATTCCCCCTCGGCTCTCACTCAGGATGGACTGGATTCCTGATGGGCAGGGCCTGTGTCATTCACCTTGTGTCCCCATGCCTGGCAAGATCTCTCTAAATGTTTGTTGAATAATGAAAACAGATTGTTAGGCACATTTGAGCTAGACTTTGAGGTGTTTAGGGAGGCATGGGATGAGAGAGAAAGTGTTCAGGGCAGACAGTCTGTCCTAGGGAAAGGTGCATAAGTGGAAAGCAGAATATCAGGAGAGCACGAGTAATAACTCCAGCATCTTGACCAAGATTCCTGCTCTGTGCCAGCAGGTCGGGTAGAGAAGGGAGGGAAAGGAAGCCAGGGTCTAGTGGGAGGGAGTGTGAGCATTTTCTGGGAACACTCGTCTGGCCCTGGGATGTGATGGTTAGCACAGAGCTGCACGTTAGTCCCCGGTGGCCTTGGGGGTGTGAAGCCTGACTCCAGGACTCAGGTCATAGCCCCTGAGAACAGGAAATTGGTGAGCGGTAGGGAAGTGTTTGAGGGTCTCATCTGAACTGGAATTGAAGGCAGAGCTGCAGTGCCCATGGGAAGGAGGAAGAGTACTAAGCTGGAAGCAAAAACAGATCCTTGGGCCCAGGGGAAGGCTCAGTGACTCAGTGAGTTTAAGTTCCTAGGGTTTTCCTTGAACATCCCTCACAGAGCTGGGGGTTTAAATGACCTCTGCTAAGGTCAGGAACTAGGAGCCAGGGGGACTAAGGCTGAAGGTACCCCGATGACCTCAGCCAAAGCCGGTGAGGACAGGCAGGGGCTGATGGCCTGACTGCTCCTATCACGGTAAGGAAAGCTAGAAAGATACATCAAGACCAGACGTAGGGGACTTTGACTGCTAGGTGAAGGTGTTTGGCTTTCTCCTAAAAAGAAGGGAAGCTAGCCAAGATGTGTCTTAGAAAGTTGTCATTTGTGGATTTTTGGATTTCATGGACCAGTAATATTTCAAAAAAAAATTTTTTTGTTTTTACAGATTGGCATAGGGTTGTCAGCATTTTAAAGAGCAAACTACCAACTATTATCACCATTGCTTCATAAAAGAAAGGATGTTATATTTTTTTTAAAACTTGGAAATAGAATTTTAGATAAAAGCAGTCTTCCTGAGAGAGAAGTTGACAACTACAAATAAAATTTATATACATTCGTTCATCAGGTGTGTGTGAGCGCATGTGTAAATTATGTGTGTGAGTGTGTATCATTGCCCTTATTTTTCTTATTTTGCTACCCATTGGTGAAAATGGTGATATCATTTGTTTCATGAAACCTAAATCTCATGAAACTGAGCACTCTGTCTGCGAACCAAAAGATTCCCCAGATCAGATAATGTCCTGCTTGGTAAGATCTATATCTGATACCACAAAGCACTAACAGTTCAGAAGAACCAAACGGTTTCTTTGATTTTATAATAGACTTTGGCCTGCATCCATACTCACGGAAGTCCTTGTGTGTCTGTCTGTTTTTAAAGCTGTTTCTTTAACAATTTAAAGCATCTCCCAATGGTTCCTATTGGACTCTTACAAACTTTTGTGTCCTCTTAAGCACATATTTGATTGTGTGATTTTTAAGGCAGCCCATCTACAATGAAAATGTACCCACCGTATTTTGCCATGTTTGATGTACACTTTTTTGCCCAACTTTCTGAGGGAACAATAAGGATGCACATCAAACATGGGTAGTACTAATTCAGTATCTATATATATGTTTTTAATTCTTTTATTTATGGTTATGCATTAAAAGCGTAACTCTAGAAAGCAATAACAATATCCATATGCAAAATTATACCCTAGAATATGATAATGGGTTTTGTTTCTAAATATAAATGAATAAATAATTGAATTAAAAGTTAAAATGAAAGATTTTTTCCTAAAAGTTAGGGCCAAAAACGTGGGTACGCATTATATACAACAAAATACAATATATATTAGTAAATGCTTTCTTTCTTTTCTTTTTTAATCCTCACCCAAGAATATGTTTACTGATTTTAGAGAAAGAAAGGGAAAGAGAGAGCAACATCAATATGAGAGAGAAACATTGATTGGTCACCTCCCACACGCACCCTGACTGGGAATCAAACCCACAACCTAGGTGTGTGTCCTGACTGGGAATTGAGCCCATGACCTTTTGGTTTATGGGATGATACTCCAACCTACTAAGCCACACCGTCCAGGGACTTGTTAGTAAATGCTTTTGAGGATGATAATTACTTTCAAGAAATCTTTCTTGCTAATATTTTTTAGAAACCATTTTTTTGAACATTGAAACACTTTTCAAATAGCATAATTTTGTGCCATTTGAAAAAATCAGTGACACATTTTATGAGAAAACTTAAGTATTTGTCCTAATAAACTACCTCTTAAACTAAATATAATTCACTCTTCATCAAGAGGTCCTACTGTGGTCAAACATTTAGTGCTTTCATTTTGAATTATATCTTATCCAGCTTAGATAATTAGGCTTTATAAAAAATAAACAGTTGCTCCAATTAAAATCAATCTACTCATACTCTAAGGACAAATTAAGTTCATTCTAGTCACAGTAATAAAATCATATTGCAATACCTAAGCTCAAAGCAACTATCCTACCCTTTCTCAAACTCATTTTCTATTTTTTAAATTAAATTTATTGAGATGAGAGTGAAGGGAGAAAGTGGGACAACTGTAACAGCATAATCAATAAAAAAAAGGAAGAAAAAAATTTATTGAGATGACACTGGTTGATAAGATTGTATCATTTCAAGTGTACAGTTCTATAATACATCATCTGTATATTGCAGTGTGTGCTTACCATTCAAAGTTTAGTCTCCTTCTGTCACCGTACGTTGATCCCCTTTGCCCATTTCGACTGCTCCTCACTCCCCCCGCCCCTCTGGTAACCACCACACCGTCGTCTGTGTGTGCAAAAGGTTTTTGTTTCTTTGTCAGACTCCTTTTTCATTGTGGGGGAAAAAAGGGAAAAAGTCAGTATTTTTAGTTAGTACTTTGATAAAACATCTGTGCATAATATAATTGACGCATTTCCATTTGGCAAGTTTTGCAGACCTCTTGTCACGTACCAGGCTCTATCCTTGGCCTCTTTTCTCATAGGGATGGAGAGACTGAACATAAACAAATAATGATACGTGAAGTGGAAAAAAAACAGATAAGGGGGGAGAGTAATGGAGGCACTTGTCTTTTATTTAGGGTGGTTAGGAAAAGCCTTTCTGGAGAATGGCATTTGAAGACAGACTGGAAGGCAATGTGAAGGGATGACTCATGTAGCTATCCAGGGGATAAGCATTCCAGGCAGGGGGAATGGCCCCAAGGCCCCAAAGCAGGCTCAGGTGATATGTTCTCTGCATGTTCTGGTGTGGGCTAGGAGAAGCAAACAGATTAGTGTTTCTGGAGCAGAGTAAGTAAGGTGGAGGGTTATAGGAGATGAAGATAGAAGGGTAAGGGGTCAGACATTGGGGCCTTGTGGGCCACGGTAGGGACTGTGGATTTAGCTGTGATGGGCGCCATCAGAGCATTTGGAGCAGAGGGATGCCTTGACCTGTCTTATATCCCAGAAGGGTTCCTCTGGCTGCTGGATGCTCCAGCTCCACCATCAGGAAGGTCAGTTAGGAGACTATTAGAGTAATCCAGGGCTGAGATGATGGGGTCAGAGTGACAGTGGAGGAGGTTGTCAGATTCTACATTTGTTCTGAGAGAAAACCACATAGGAGTCTGGTGGTTGGATGAGGGACCAAGAATGATTGCAACTGGACCTGAGTAACTGGAAAAACAGAGATAAGGAGACTGAAGTACAAACTGGGGGGAAAGGAAATCAAGAGGTATTTTGTGGATGTGTGAAGTTTGGGTCATGAATCCAAGGAGACTGTGAAGTAGGCAATCAAATACACAAGTCCGGCATTAAGGGGAAAGTCCAGGTTTCAGATGTTAAGTTGGGAGACATCAGCATAGCAGTGATATTTAAAGCCGTGAGACTGGGTCGCTGTAGGGAATGGAAACACCAGTACCAAAGACTGAACCCAGGAATGAGGGAATGGTCAGTGGTGTCTAAGGTCATCATCACTAGTGTAGACTTAGAATTAGGCGCTGGCTTTAACAATGTGAATGTCATTTGAAATCTTGCAAGAGCTGTTTGAGGGGAGTGGTAGGAATGAAAGCTTCATCAAAGAGGGTTCAAGAAAGAATGAGAGGTGTAAAGTGGACACAGTGATACAGACAACTCTTTGGAGGAATTTTATCATAAAAGGAAGCTGAGAAATAGGGCAGCAGGCATTTGGAAGGATGTAGGTCAAGACAGTTTTTGTTGCTGTTGTTTTTAATATGGGAGAAGTAAGTATATTTGCATGCTGATGGTATTAATCTGATAAAGAGAAAACAATGGCGTTGTAGGAAGAGAATTTCTGAGGCCATGACATTGGGTTCCTAGCCTGGACCATGACCAAAAAACGTTCCTGTAATAGCATAATAACAGACCAATCCACGGACCAGCTAGGAGAGCAGGCTCCCTCTTGTTTCATTTGAAATGTTTCTAAGGTCTTTACGGACAGTATCCTTCATCTTTATGTAATAGGAGCCACAGCTGGCTTCCAACTATGGGTGTAGAACTTCCTCCACCAGTAGGTGCAACACCTACTATTTGCACACGACCCGTGAACCCTACAGGAAAGGATTCAGCCCCTTTTCATGACTGGGATTCAAACATACAATGATATTTTAGATGGCATGTGGGGCAATCATGACAGAAACCAGATTTCAGAGGGAGACGAAGTCCCTTAAAAAAAAAATCACCTAAATCAAAAAGTGTGGCATGATAGCTGAAGTCATCATAGGCCCAGTAATGGACAGTGGCCAGTGTTTCTTCATAAACAGGTGACTGTACTTGAACCCAACCCAGCTCCTTGGGGAATAACTATGTGTCCAACAAGAAAAGAGCTGTGGCTTCAAAACAAACACAAACCAACCAACCCAGAGCAATTGTATTACTGAGGTCCCAAGCTGCTATGATGCTGAACCTTCTCTCTGTGGAATGAAGATAGTAGAACCATTGGAAGAGGAAGCCAAGAATTCCGATCAGCGGTGGTAGAAAGAGTAGATGTTCCCAGAGCAGTCGAAAGTGCCACTCTGAGGTGTCTGGGCAGACCTTCAGCAGTGTGGGAGATGAGACCGGGCCTTAGAGAAGATCGGACCAACCTCAATCAAGGGCTGAAAGCAGCAGCTGGGACATGGTTTGTGGCAGCCCACCCTCCAGAAGAGAAGAGAAATGAGAAACAGCAAGAAGAAGGAATCACATATTGTCATTTGGCCACCTAGTAGACTTGAGCAAAGTGCCTTGTTCTCACCTAGGATGCACAGATTACGCATATACAACCTAGAGGGTAAATGTTATTATCCCATTTTACAAATGGACTTGGGGTGGTTAATGATTTGCCCAGTCCATGCCCTGCTGCCAGAAAACGTCAGAACCATGATGTTATACCACACACCACCCTCTGAAGTCTCCCCATGACTGGTCCTCGGGCTCATCCTGCCCTTGCTGCGTCAGGGCCTCCGCTGTGGCACTCACGGCTTCCACGGGTGCCTGGGTGCAGGTTCTTCCTGGAATAGCTGATCTTTCCTGCTCTCATTCCACAACCATGTAGCTTATTTTAGAAAGCAAAATGTGAGAGTTTACCACCAACAAAGATAAGAATAACCATGAGGGAAAATGTCCATTAAAAACTTTACCATACACCTTACAATAAAGCACGTGCATTCTTCATGAGACTGGTATCATTTAAGACATGCGAATGACACCATCTTACCGGCAGAAAGTAGCCACGATTTGAAACGACTTCTAATGAAAGTCAAAGAAGAAAGTGCCAGAGCAGGACTGCATTTGAACATCAGGAGACAAAAATTATGACTACAGAAGGAATGCACAATGAAGACATTGAAATTGTTAGAGATTTTATAGAGATTTTTCTTACATTGGTTCAGTCATAATCTGGATGGAGACTGCAGCCAAGAAATCAAGAGAAGGCTGAGACTCAGAAGGCAGCAATGGAAGAATTAAGAAGGTCACCAAGAGCATAGATGTATCATTAGAGACCATGGCTAAGACCACCCATAACCTTGTATACCCAATTACGATGCACAGTGTAGAAGCTGAACAGTGGAGCAGGCGGATAGAAAAAGATGGACTCATTTGAAGTGTGGGGTTGGAGGAGCTCCACAGACACCCTCCAGAAAGACGAACGAGTGGGACCTACAGCAAACTCATTCTAAAACATTGCTGGAGGAGAATTGGCAAAACAAGCTGCTCTGCTTCAGGCAAATCCTGAGAAAGCAGGCTTCTTTGGGAAGGTCAGTAATGCTGGGAAAAACAGAAGGCAGTAGGAAAGGAAGACCAAATACAGGGTTGACTGACTCCATAAAAGAAGCCATAGACTTGAGTCTGCAGCTGAGCAGGGCTGTCCAGAGCAGAGCATCGTGGACACGACTCATTCAAGGGCCACCGGACTCAGCTGATTATGTGGCGTGTAACACACATACACACATCACCCCCAAAGTGTATACACAAATACATAATGTATTTGTGGTATAAAAATTTCAAGGGGAGTTGGTTAGGAAAATACATGTAAAAAGCTTTCTTTAGGGGACAAATATGAAAAAAAAAATGTTCCCTAGGGTCTGGGGTGGGGAGAATGTTGAGTGTGTATTTTGTGCTCATGAATAGTAATAACCACTGAACGTTCAGAGCATCCCCCCTTTTTCCTACTGTCCCTCACTTTCAGTAACCTTCCAGGGAGGCTGTGGGCCATGTGACTGCACAGGGAGTGGAGCCATAGTTAGAAACCGCAGTTTCTGATCTGGCTCAAGGCTGTTGGATGACCTTGGGTAAGCTTCAGTGCCTCCTGGAACCCGGCCCACCTTATCGCCATGATTTATGTCTGTTTGGCATTGCTTCGCTGACTTTTTTGCTGAGGGGAGCAAAGTGCTCTTGGTCCAAACACCTACTAGTCATCAAGCCACCTTAGGGCTCCAAGGCAGGAAAGTTAGAGGGTCAAAAAGAACAGTAAATGGACTGCACAGCCACTGCAGAAAGCAGTGTGGAGTTACCTCAAAAAATTAAAAATGGATCTGCCTCATGACCCAGTGATACCACTTCTTGGAATTTATCTGAAGAAACCCAAAACATTAATTCGAAAGAATATATGAACCCCTTCCATTGCAGCATTATTTGCAATCACCAAGATTTGGGAGGAGTTCAGGTGTCTATCAGTAGATGAGTGGATAAAAAAGGTGTGGTACATTTACACAGTGGACTACTGCTTGGCTATAAAAAAGAAGAAAATCTTACCTTTTGGGACAGCATGGATGGGTGTGGAGAATATTTTGCTAAGTGAAATAGCCAGTCATAGAAAAACAAGAACCATGTAATTTCACTTATATGTGGAATCTAATGAGCAAAATCAATTAATAAACAAAACAGAAACAGACTCAGTTACAGAGAAGAGACTGACAGCTCTCAAAGGGGAAGAGTGTTACGGGCTGGGTGAAAAACGTGAAGGGATTAAGAAGAAAACGAAACAGAACTCATAGACACAGACAACAGTATAGTGATCACCAGAGGGAAGGGGGAAGGAGATGAGGGTAAACGGGAGGTAAATAACCTGGGGTGGTGGACACATGATACAATATACAGGTGATGTATTATAGAATTGTACACCTATAACATAATTTTATTAACCAATGTCACCCCAATAAATTCAATTAAAAAAGAGCAGTAGCACAGGGGAGAGAAACACACAGGTGGGTAGGCAGCAAGGTGGGTTTTGAACGCAGGCACCGATTCCAAGGGAGATGCTGGAGGTGAAGGGGCTCGCACAGTCTCCCCTAAGAGGTTCACCGCTTCGAAACATCAGACCACAGATACTGCTGGCCACGCCACTGCCTGGCGAGGGTAACGTGCAGTGGGAAGTGTGACTGCTGAGGTTGCTGGTCACCCAAAGCACTTTCGTTCCATGCGCTCTTATACCCAGACCCCATTCCACCAAATGCTAACAGAGCACCGTGTAAATGCTCCCTAGCGCTAGAATCTAATTAGAGCTTTCATAATTTTTAAAGGTTTCTGCTTCCCCAGTAGTAGTTGAATAACGTTTCCCAACTCAATAAAAGTCTCAATGGAAAATTCTGTGACTTCTTTAAGACTTTAATCCTGCTGTGGTTAATTGATGCTAATTTCTATGTCCCATCTCTTCAAATTATTTGGGTGGCTCGTTGAAATGTATCAGTAGCATTTCTGTAAATTGTTTTAGCTATGCTCAGCATTCTCTGTCATGGCTTATGAGATTACGAACCACATTGATCACATGAACCGGTGAGAGAGGCTGAATGGAAAACACGACAGACCTAGAGATGAGGGCAAACTGGGGACCCCGTGCCTCTGGTAAAGTGGGGGGCCGCTGCCCAGCTCCACAGTCTGCAAACCTGAGGCTAGATTTCCAGTCCTTCTTTAAAGACTGAATTTTATGTAAAATCTCCTGGGTTTTCCCCCACAAGTTTTTGTTTTGAAAGCATTTTCAAAAATATATAGCAGTAGAAAGAATAATACAATGGATACCTACATATACTTATCTAGACTCATTAATCAGTTGTTAGAAGTCTTTATTTTCTTTCTGTCCCTGTTACTTATGCATACACACACGCTCTCTCTCTCTCTCGGCTGAATTATTTTCCTAAGTATGCAGTTGAATCTCCTGGAAAAAGATACTCTTCTATGTAACTACAATATGACTTCTACACTCAAGAAATTCATCGTTGATGGAATATTGTGATCTGATATACAGTCTGTGCTCAAATTTCTGATATTATCCCAATAATAGTTATGTAACTATGTGTATAATTTTATGTACAATATGTATTTCAAAATCCAGGATCTAATCAATGACCGTGCATTGCATTAGTTGTCATATATCTTTAGTACACCTTTAATCTAAAACAGTTCCCGGACTTTTTAATTCCTTTTTTGGTCTTCCCTGATGTGGCATTTTATAGCATCTAGGCCCATAGTTTTGCAGAATGCGCCTCAGCATAGTTGTGTGGCCGTTCCCACGTGACGTGATGTGGGATAAATGTTTTCAGCAGGCACACTGCATGGGCGAGGCTGTGCCCATCACCCTGGTTCCGAACGCTCAGGAAGTACGTGACATCAGGTTTCCCGTAATTGTTGCTGTCGGTCTTCATCTCATGGTTAAATGGGTCTGCCACATTTCTCAGTTGTAAGGAATCACCTTCCCCTTTATAATTAATAAGTAATCTGTGGGGTTATAATTCGAAACTGTGACTACCTTGTTCCCCAGTAACTTTTACCTGAGGATCCTTGCCTCAATCAATTGTAACAAAAGGCATTGTAAAATGGTGCTTTTAAAACAATTCTTTCTACTACATTCATTAGTTACAATGTTGGGGTAAAAAAAACAAAACAGCAGCTTTCCTTCACCCCCTCCCCTGCACACACACCTCAGACGTGTTTTCTAGCATCACTGTGAACTCGTGGGTATTTTTCAACATGTTAGAAACCAACACTGTCATTATTCTTTCTGGTTCTCAGATGGCACACATTCGGCCACCGGGGGCCCCTCGGCCCAGGTCCTTTGTCCGACAGAGGCCCTCATCCCTCCAGTGCCTCTCTGCCACGGGCACAACCAGATGTCTCAGTGGGTCCGCCCCCCAACCCGGCTATGCCATCGGCCATTTCTCCAAGGAGCCCAGTTCCTTTTAGTGAAAATGAAGTCAGGCTTTAAAACATTGACAAGTAATTTAAAAAAAAAAATTCTGAACACCATTCAGACCAAACCAAACACATCTGCAGACAGTGCAGGCTTAGTTTGGGGCCTTTGGATTGGACAGCATTGCTGACGTGCCGGTGTTGGCATCAGGGAACGGTGGGCCAGCCCTCGCCTCCGTGGCCAGTACACAGAGGGAGCTGGCAGTCGAACACCAGTTGTCAACAGCACGGAAGGCAAAGCAGGCCATTCCTGTGCCCACAGTGACAGAAACCAAACAGTCCCCTTATCACGACCCCTCCTTATTTGTTCAGCAAGTGGAGACCTGTTTAATTTTATTTTCATGAGATAACAGACTAACTGCAAATAGTAACAGACTGTTTTGTTTGTTTATTAGAAGTTTTTTTGCCTTAGCTCCTAATGTATTTATCTAGAAAGATTGTATTCCTGCTGTGTAGTGAACTCCTAAGTAATAAAGCTGCCACACAAATATTTCAAGAACAAAAGAAGCAGAAACCAACAAGCTGGTTCATTACCTTCATAAAGACACCCAGCTTGTCAGGAGATTAAGCACACGCCACCATCCGCCCTACATGCTCCTCCATGAGTCCTGCCACACACCTTACACTCTAGAGAATAAAATGCTACCGAGCAGGAGGAGGCGGAATGAGGGGTTATGTAATATACACTGATGAAAATGAATTTCACTATTGTTTTTTTTTACCGCTTAAATTATTTTTTATTTCCAACAAATAAAATTCATAGGTAGACAGCCTATTTTACGTACAGGGTTAGGAAAAAGTAAGTGTATAGTTATTTGCAGGGAAAACAACATAATAATTAATAACAATATAAGAATAAACTGTTTTGCATACTCTTAACTGTAAACCTACTTTTGCCCTACTCTGTGTAGTTATTATAAACCACACTAGAAGGTCGTAGTTTTTTAAAAATTGATTAGAGAGAGAGAGATCAATTTGTTGTTCTACTTATTTTCGCACTCACTGGTTGCTTCTTGCATGTGCCCTGACTAGGGATCAAACACACAACCTTGGTGTATTAGGGCGACACTCCAGCTGAGCTACCCAGCCAGGGCAGAAGGTAGTACTGTTTATGCGGAATGGAAAAATTTTTAATGGGCCAGGCTTGTGTCTTTCACTTTAAATTTTTTTTAATGTTTTCATTCACCTTTTTATTTGGCAGGATTGATGTTTTAGGCTACAAATTTGTTTTCAACGGGCATATTTTCTTGCTAATTATTAATCTTCTTTATGACTTATTAACTTTACAAGCACTGTAGTGAAAATACTGTTGCATAAAATTGCCTGGCTGAAAATTGTTGAACGCCATTCCTCTTTTTGTTAGAATAACAAAGGGTGAGTTTCTAAATCAACCGATGGTATCAACCATACGTAAAAAAACCCAAACAATTTGTTTTATAACGATCAGTACATCGCTGCATTCGTGTTTGGCCGCGTCCTTGTTAATTCTCATTTTGGTCACATTTGTACTATTGCTTCTTTCCTGGGGCTTCTCATACACTCTATTAGTCACAGTAGGGCAGATTGCGCATCCACGTGCACCTTCCTGGCCTGTGCTGGGTCTAGAGGGGAATCCAGAAGAGACCGCAGCCCCAGTCTCTGGCCAGAGGACCCCCTGGCACGTTATGTTCTGTCTACAGCGAAGCTGAAACAAGTGAGTCTCAGGCCCTCCTCTGCCTTCCCTCCCACGACTGAAGCTTTGTCAGCGCCCCCCCACGCCACATGTCACCACCTTTCCTTCTCTAGTCACCCCGAAACAGAGCATTGGCTGGGGTATCTACCGTGGGGGCTCTTGGCGTTTGGAGGAAACGTGGGACCAAGGCACCTTTCCTTTTCCAAGGAGAGTTTTAAAGGATGATTCCTCGGCAACCCCATGTTTCCCTCTAGACTGGAGAGGGTGGTAATAATTCAATAGCTTTTAAATAATGAAAACAGCTTTTCCTCCCCCACCGCTGGTATATTAACTAGCTCTCTGAAACTAACTTTAAAATATCTATCTTTCTTTGACAATATAGTGAAAAGACCTATGCACATCATTTAAAAGATATTTGTATGAGAAAGTAATATATGCTTATGTTAAGGAAAAACTGAAGGTACAGAAAAATGTAAAGTGAAAAAGGAAAACTACCTTGGCGTTCACTCTCCATTCTCATCCTTCCACAAGTCTCTTGTGTATTACTGTAGCAGATTTCTGTTTTGTATAAGAACATATATATTTCCTTCTTAAAAATAGCCGCAAATGATATCACATTGAATATATTAGTCTGTAATTTTCTTTTTACATTTAACTTTATGTTTTGGACATCTTGCCAAGTGAGTGCACATAGATATGCATTTTATTAAAGATTCTGTTTACTTATTTTTGAGACAGGGGAAGGGAGGAGGTGGGAAGAGAGGGAGAGACTTGAAAGAAACACCTATCGGTTGCCTCTTGCATGTGTCCCGACTGGGGGCTGAACCCACAACCCAGGCACATGCCCTGACCAGGAGTCAAACCAGGTGACCTGTTGCTTTGTGGGACAGCACCCAACCAACTAACCCACACCAGTCAGGGCTGCCTTCTTTTTCACAGCTGCATACTATTTTGTCATTTGAACATACTATAAAGTCCTATAGTTTATTTAACTATTCACCTATTTTCCAAGGGCTAATACTATATATCTAAAGCTCTGAAAATTTGGAAGAATACTGGGAATAGGAAGCATGATTTCTATAAATGGATCATTGGGAGGGATGACCAGAGAGTCCAGTCCTACTTCCACTCCTGGTTCCCAGACCCACAGATTAGCTACTGAAATAAAGACTCAGCACCACACTATGGCTGCTGGTTCAATACATGTGTCCTCGAAGGGCTGGGGTACAGATTCTGTTATTCCCTCAGGCTGGCTGGCTGTAGGTGATGAGGTTTATTATAGAACCAATGGATCCCATAGCCACATGCTAATTGTCATGCTTCCTTTGCTGTAAAGCAGTCCCTTTGTCTGATGCGTGGACTCCCATACTGGTAAAGCAGACATTCTCCAGGCCCTTCATTGCGGGGCAGGCAGGAAAGGCAACTCCCGCATCTTGAGTTAGTATCCGTGTCAGTAAGGACAAATCACAACCCCTTCCACATGGCAGCTGGTCGCTGGTCTCCTTGAAGGATGGTGCATATCAGTGCCTAAGTATCAGATTTTGCTACTGGCAGGTTAGGTACTCAGGAGCAGCAGCAGCCAGATCAGCCTTGGAGAGAGGGAACTGGTGTTACTGGGCCACGCGTCACCGCCATCCCTGCAACTGTGGCCACCCTCTTCATGGATCAGTTACGCAAGCACTGGGGTGCCGGCCAAGGACAGGGCTGGCTGACACCCACCAGAAAAGACACTTTCTGTCTGACTGCTCAGTGCTTCCTCTGCAGTAGCTGTCCTTTGATGAGCATTAATAGGAGGCCCAAGGATCCTCAAGCCCTGTGCCCACTCCTGCAAGTACATTTTATGCCCCTTTTCCAAGTGCTCTTTCAATTTTGCTCCTTCCAGACTTAAATCAACAAGACAAACCATTTGCCACTACCCATAGGTCCATCCTTGTCTCAGGTCCTTTCTTCCTCATACAAAGTGGGCCATCAAGAGCACTGCTTGACGTTCTGCTCAGTGGGATGGTTCCCTTTCATCGTTGTCCTTCAAGGCCTCTGCCAAGTGGGGCTATAGTAAAAGTGGCAGACCATTTTCAACCAGTGCCAACATAATGAGCTGATCCACCTGTGAGCTGGACTTGGGGTTCTTCTCCTCTGTTATGGGAAACTCCCACGGAACCCTGCCTACTTGTTAGTTGAAGGAGGGATGACTGAGCAACAAAGTGGATGACATGGGAGAGTAGGCCACCTCTTTGTGTGACTTGCTTGTCACTCCTGGACCTTCTTGAGCCTGATCACAAATGTCTACCTCAATAGTTTGGTGGACTGCTGGAGCACCCTTGCAGCCTATGACATTGTGTCTCTATGACCCAGTTCACAGGGGCAGCTCTGGGTCACAGAATCACCTAATGTCCCATGGTAGGGTGCTCAGTCTCTATTAGGGACTTACCAGGTGTCCTCGTCAGGAATTAAGTCCCAAGTCATGGGATAGTACTGCCATGCCAACGAATTTCCCACTGTCCAGCCTTGTATTTCTCCACTGCCATGGCCCAACACCCTCAAGATTCCTGCTGGTACATATGAGCCAGGTCTTATAATTCTTTGAGGACAGTTATTTCCTCCTGGAGGAAGAACTTATTGCCTTGCTCAGGCACTGTTACAGCCTCATCCTAGGGATAGGTCTGTGGGCTGGACAGAGGTTAGATCGAGTCAGGAGGCACTTGCTCCACTGAGTTATTTTCAGGTCTCCATGTGAGAGGAAGCATTTCAACTTTGGCAAAGGGGCAGATGCTGCTTCTCCCAGCCCAAAGCATTCAAAGAAATTTAAGGGTTCAAGATTCTCAGCTCATCCCCCTAAATGTCCCTATCCCAGACCTCTGGGTCCCTTTCTTTTCTTATCAGAGCCCTGATTTTGGCATAAGGGACCTGTTGAGGCTGTACATCATCTTTTTTGTATCTCTGCTACTCTTTTTTAAAAAATCCTCACTCAAGAACATGGCCATTGATTTTAGAGAGAGGGGAAGGAAGGGAGAGAGAGGGAGAGACACATTGATGTGATAAAGATTGATTGGGTGTCTTCTGTATGTGCCCTGACCAGGGACTGAACCCACAGCCTAGGCATGTGCCTTGACCAGAAATGGAACCTGAGATCCTTCAAATTACAGGATGATGCTCCAACCAACTGAGCCACACTGGTCAGGGGTATCTCTGCTACTCTTAAAAATCTAGTACTGCCCTGGCCATTGTGGCTCAGTGGATTGAGTGCCAGCCTATGAACCAAGTGGCCACTGGTTCAATTCCCAGTCAGGGCACATGCCTGGGTTGCAGGCCAGGTCCCCGGTAGGGGGCACATGAGGAGCAATCAGACATTGATGTTTCCCTCCCTCTCTTTCTCCCTTCCCCTCTCTCTAAAAGTACATAAAATCTTAAAAAAAAAAAGTTCTGAGCCTGATTTTAGCACAGGCTATCCTGTGTCTACAGGAGATAAATGTCTCTTTAAATATTGCCATAGTGGCCTTCTGACTCCCACAGTTGATGGGCAGCTAACCGAAACCTATCTATCATTTCCTCTTTTCTTTTCGCAATGACCTAAAGGTGTTAACAAAAGCCAGCTCATTCAATAATCCCCGTAATTACCATTGCCCCATGTTACTCATGTGCCACTGCTATTGCATAAGCCAACTGCACCTCATTCAAAAGCACCACTGATTAAAGTCTTAGCAGTTGTGTCCCTGTAGTTCCTCAGAGCTTCCTTGTTCCCAGCCGGGGCAACTTTGGTCGTTCTTGATGCCTCCCATCTCTCCTCCCTCCCCTCCATCCATCACCACTACTCTAACAACAAAACATCTCTGAACAGGGCCTTTCTTGCCATCTCTCTTGCCTCTACCCAGGTCCGTGTTCTAGATACACACCTTCAGGCACATCAGATCGAAGAGTCTTCCTCATTTTCCTGTTTTAAAATGTTTCATCAACCTAGGAAATGCACTTTACTTTTTTTTTTTTAAGATTTTATTTATTTATTTTTAGAGAGGGAAGGGAGGGAGAGAGAGAGAGAGAAACATCAATGTGCAGTTGCTGGGAGACATGGCCTGCAACCTAGGCATGTGCCCTGACTGGGAATCGAACCTGCGATGCCTGGTTCGCAGCCCAAGCTCAATCCACTGAGCTACACCAGCCAGGGCTGCACTTTACTTTTTTTATTCACAAATAATTGTTGAGTGCCTGTTATGTGCGCGGCCCCGTGCTAGGGGTACAACATCATTTTGAATAAACTAGAACACAGACCCTGATATCATGGTTCTTATCTTCTACTGATTATATCTATTATATCCGTTGATAGCAGAGGACATTAAACAATCAACTGAGTAATCCTTACTTTGAAATTACTTGCTAAATACAAACTATTCTGAAGGACACATACTTCAGGGGAGTTACCAGCCACACAGAGGCATTGAAGCAGTCTGAGGAGATCTGGGGAGACCTCCTTAGGAGGGGACATTTCATCTGAGCCTTAAAAGATGAGTTTGTATTAACCAAAAATCTTTCCCCGCTTTTCATTCTCCTTTCTTTTCCAGCCTTCTCATATCTCTCTTTGCCTTCACCGACCACCTGAGTCATAATCACTTTTCACTTACAAGCTGCTAACAAACCACTCACAAGGAGAAGTAAGGTAATACTGTTTACAGGCTACTTCAACCAAGATGAAACACTTCTTAAAGGACAAACAGCTTTCTTTTTATTGGACCACAGCTAGAGAGAGCTGTCTGTCACAGCTCACATTCAGCGCCTTGTTTTTTATGTTTTCAGCAACTCAAGCATCCCAACCTTGTCAACCTGATTGAAGTCTTCCGGAGGAAGCGGAGGCTTCATCTGGTGTTTGAGTACTGCGACCACACGGTTCTCCACGAACTGGACAAATACCGAAGAGGGTGAGTGATCCATGCCTTACAAACAAAACACTGCGAAATGCACCAGGCTTTGTGAGGGAGAATTAGCAATGACCCGTTTTCAGATTAGACAAAGCAGCCAGTGTTTGGACAGCACACTCTGCTGCTGCGGCTGCCAGAGGTGATATCAAAAATGCTAGGAAAGAGGTCATAGCTAATCATTTTCATGAAGAAGCAACAGCAGTGTTAATAGGTTGAACTTGGTTTCTTTGGTATGTTATCTTTGCGTTGAAGCTAACAGCTTTCAACTTTTCTGAAGCTTTCTGAGTCTCTAAGAAAGAAAAGGAAGGGTATTTACTGTTCTGACGAGGGAAATGTAAGGACCCGGAGGTTGAAAGGGAGGTGCCAAAGACAATGGCTAACAGGAAGTTCACAGCTCAAACGAACATGTGGCTTCACCCAAAGCTATCTGGGTGTCCATTCTGCTGTCTTGGTCAGGACTTCTTTGGTTACAAGTGACAAAAACCCAGCTGAAGCAAGTATGGGTGAAAAAGGAATGTGCTGGTGGCTGTAACTAAGAATACTTGGGGGTGACTTTAAAGGCTTCACTGATATTATCACATCTCTCCATATATGCAACCTCTTCCGTGTGCCTTAGAATAAGGCTTGGTGAGCAGGCAGAGTCTTGGGAAAAAAGGGGGCATCCCTTCCTCTGGCTGAGGGTAGCGCCTTGCCAAGACGAGCAGAATGCAGGCTGTATCTTGGCTCCCACACATTCCTCCACGGAATGTCTCAAGGTAGAGAGCAATAGGTGGTGGCTGTTCTCTCACAGCCCTTCTTTGTGTTGGCTTCTCTGCCTTGCAGATGAGTCTCCTTTATAAGGTGAATTTTAGAGGGTGTGTGTTGTGTAGGTGATGAGGGACACAAAGAGTAAGGAAGGAAAAAATATGATAGAAAGCATGGCCACAGACTTTTATCAACCAACGTAGCTATCCTAGAAGAAAAGAAGTTCTAGAAGAAGGTAGCGTCTGCATATAAAGTCCAGTGGAAGGCTCTCATTGGTCCAGTTTAGGTGATGCAACTATCCCTGGGGCTAATCACTGTGCCCAGGAGGAGAGGATAGAATGATTAGCAGGCCCTGGGATATATGATTCAAAGCAGGTCAGTCAAGGGAGATTTCTTAGAGGAGGTGGCCTTTGGGTTGAACAGTGAGGAGTTTTAAGAGAATTTAAGCAAGGAAGGACATTCCATCTACTCCTTTTGCTCTGCTTCTGGAGCCCAACTTTGGCTAGGGACAATATGTATAGTGTATTGTAGATCAGATTTGTGGAATGATGCCCCATTCTGGTCACATTCATACTCAGTGGCTGGAGGCTGAGACTCTTTTAATCATGCTTTCAAGCCTTGGCCAAGAGCTTGTTCTGCGATGTAGTGGTGGCTATATATCATCTACCATGACCTCCAGGCAAAAGAGATTAAAGTGGCTTGTAGTTTGACCATGGCATAGGCTTTTCACGTTAATTTACACAACCAGAGAGAGCCAAGAGAACAGGCACCTTCCTTCAGAAAGTCATCAATACAGAAAAATTACGTGTTCAAGGGAGAAAACATTTAGTATGTTGATATTTGCTCTCTGACAGCTTGGCAGTGACACTTCATGACACTTGCTGGTGTAAGTTACTTGTGGCTTTGTGGTACAAGAAAGTGCTGCTGGGAGTTTGATTAATCATGTTAGACTGAGTCACTTTGGAACACTGTTTAGTGGGGGGTTGAGAGCAATAGGGAGTCAGTTCTTTTTTGGCATAAAGCTTGAGAAGAAGAAAAAAAGAGGACAAGCAGTGATTTGAATTTGTTTTCTTTTTTATCCTCACCCAAGGATTTGAGAGAGGGAGAGAAACATCAATCTGTTGCCTGGTATATGTGCCCCAACCTGGGATCGAACCCCCAACCTAGGCATGTGCCCTGATTGGGAACTGAACCTGCAGCCTTTTGGCGTACGGGACGAGGTTCCAAACAACTGAGGCTCCTGGCCAGAGCATACTTTTGAAAGCTGATTTTTTAAAACTCCGCTGGCTAAAATATGTTTTATATGTTCCAGAAAATAAAAACATGTTTTCCTATGGAAGTGGGTCATTGGCAAGTACATTCCAGTAAAAGTGGGTCACCATCATCTGTGTGACCTTTGGCAGGTTGTCTACAGGTGTCCCCACCTGGAAAACTGAGAGTTTAGTACCAGGTGAAGTTTAAGGGGAAGTCCAGCTCTATTATGCTAGGAATTGATGATCTAATATCCTAGAACGGTTCTTGTTTAGGTTCATATTTGATGTGTTAGACACTATCAACAAAGGATAACGTGCTAATGCGGGTATTTTCCCTGCCCGGTGCCAGGTGGGGTTCTCCTTAGGTTTGCACACTTACTGCAAAAATGCCCTGTGATCACTACAGTCGCTCAGCAGGATCACCGCGTTCCCACCAGTTTCCCACCCCATGGAAATCATTTGCATTCTAGGTTTCAGGATGTGCTGGGTTGCCCTACCGTCACTACTCTGCTTATCAAAGCCCTGCTTGTCCTTCAGATGTAGCTCAAATATGACCTCCTTTGTGATAGCTATCTTTAAAAAACATTTTTTATTGAGAGAAAGAGAGAGAGAGAAACATCAGTTTGTTATTCTATCTACCGATGCATTCATTGACTGATTCTTGCATGTGTCTTGACCAGGGATTGAACCCATAACCTTGGCATATCAGTTTAATGCTCTAACCAACTGAGCTACCTGGCCAGGGTGCCTGGGGAGCAATCTTAAAGATATTCTTTGATTTGACTGATTGCATGTTTTATATAACGACAGACCCTCGGTATTTGGAGATGGGTACACTTAAGCTCTTACAGCCTAATGACAGTAACCAGACAAATAGCTACTCTCCCATATCCCAATATTTTACTCACCAAACACCATCTGATTGTAACTTGACTTTTGTTATGGAATTGCCTGCAAAGAGATCATAAGCTGGTACTCAGGATTTGAATAAGGATTAATAAATTGGCATTCTGGTTTTATATACCAGGCTGTTACATTTGTTTAATGTTTACCTGCCCCTTTGAAATGGATACTGTCTTGCTGTGTTGACACAGTCAAGTGTCTGTATCTGTAAGCCGGAAGTCCATTGTAAAAGCAGTGAACCTGCTGGCTGCTTTTCCGAACAGAATGCCACGTTCTTCGAGTTGCTGTGATGAGATGACCCTTTCTCTCTCAGTTCTGCTGTTCACTTAACAGTCTTTCATATGCATTTCTATGTATGTTGCAATATAATCTTTAGATCTGTTATTAATAACTACAAGATTATACATGTAGTCACATTGCTATCCAACCACTCCTCCATTGTTGATATGTAGGCCACTTTCAGTGTTTGGTCTGATAAATGTTTCTGCTATCAAACTTTCCCTACAATTGATGGTTCTTCCTTTGCACTTTTCCCTTAGAAGTTCTCAAAAAGGGATTATTGGGTTGTAGGGTTGGCCAGACTAAACCAATTTACCATTACCACCAATGCTGTAGAGTTATAGTTATGCTATTGGTTTTTATTATTAAAGTATTTGAAGAATGAACTCCATCAAACATATGAGGAAGGAATAATAGCAACCCTACACATACTCTTGCAGAAAATATAGGAGGAAGAAACATTTCCCAAATCATTTTATGAGGCCACTGTACCCTAATGCCAAAACCAGATGAGAGCATTTCAGGAAAAGAAAGTGAAAGACAAATATCCCTCATGAACACAGGTGTAAAAATCCATAGCAAAATTACTACTAGCAAATCAAATCCAGCAACATAATGTAATATAAAAGGAGTAATATTCTGCTCTTTCTTGAGTTACCAATTTGGACATTGTCCGTAGGTTTCCTATTACGATAGATGAGAATTTTGTTCACTTGCACCATTGTTCCCTCTGTTTCCCCTTTTCCTCCCCCGAAATCATTGTGTTCAGGTATTATCAATTCCATAGTCACTGTTCCCGTTGTTATGACTGTGTAAATATTACTTACAGCTGAGCATTGTACCATGCTAGGGTTTCCTTTTGTACTTTTTCTACAAATTAATATTTGCCTTGCTTTTTAAATTTGCTTAATACTCTTTAACCTGCCCTGGCTGGCATGGTTCAGTTGGTTGGGCGTTGTCCCATAAAGTAAAAGGTCTGGTTTGATTCCCGGTCAGGGCACATGGCCTGGGTTGCGGGCCTGGTCCTTGGCCGGGGTGTGTGCAAGAGGCAACCAATCTGTGTTTCTCTAGAAGCATCAATGTTTCACTCCCTCTCCCCCTACCTTCCCCTCTCTCTGGATAAGTAAATCCTTAAAAAATATATTCTTAAACCCTATTACTAACTTTTCTTTTTCTAATAGCCTCTCAATGTACTTTTCCACAGGATAATCACAGCAGATAATCCATTCATTCCTTTTTTGGGGGGAAACTTCCTGCCTTTAGAACCCCATTCTCCCTCTGCCTGGCTTGTTGTGCCTGAAGCGTCTTATCCAGCTGTCTTCCTGGAACTTCCCTCTGCTTTCGTCCTTGGATCCTACTGTGTTTCTCTATGGTTGGAGTCACTACCTCCTGGATCTTCTGTCTTTCTCTTTCTAAGTTTACTTTTTTATTTTGGCCAGCACATCCATCTCCAATCCTTAAAAAAGTGGCGCAGTCACAGAGAAGTCTAGACTACAGGCATTGCTGAAGATATCCCACCCCCCCTATCCTCACCTCTCCTCGGCATCCTGCAGTTGGGATCCCCGTATGTTCCTGGGGGTGAAACTAAATTCCCAAGAAAGGCCATGAGGTCCCCCTGGCAGAGGACTCCAGAGTACATTCCTCCCCCACCTCTTCCTACTAGTGCAAGGACTGCATTCCACCCGCCCTAGAAGGGGCCCCTCTGCTGAGCTGAGTGACAGCCCAGTGGGCTGCAGAGGAACAGTTGTGGCTCTGAGTGAGGCCACTGACATGGATACACCAAGGAAGACCACCCAGCTACCCAGGAAATGAAGACGTGCCTTGCTGAGCCCCTCCCACCTTGATTTGGGACGGAAATAAAGCAAGTGTGCTTGCTCAGTATCTTGCCTAGACCTGCACTTCTAGGTCTGGGGAGCTGACATCTTCAGGAGCACAAATCCCACGAGACCTGTCCAGCTGGCTGAGAGTCCAAGGGGCCCAGGCTGGGTCCTGTCCAGCTCCTCTGGAGCACTGTTTATGAGGAAAGGAAATGGGGATACAGTTTGTTTGAAGTTCAATGGCTTAATCTCATGGTGGAGGAGAATGAGGCTCAAGAGAAAAGTTGAAATACCACTTCCCTCCCAGGTTAAGGTTGAGCTTATGCATGATTCCTCTAAAGGGACAGCTTGTCTTTGAGCTAGAATCCAAGCTCTTAAAGGGGACTCTTAAAGGCAGTAAAGAATGAGAGAGAATTGGGCCCCTTCCCTCCATCACCGTTCCCCCTCTCCCCGAGAGCTTGGCCATGAGACTATTTACCACCCTTTGAGAAACACACACTATAAAGTGGAGTGAATTCCTTAGCCTTGCCAGCATAAGCTACAGCTTTAAGAATGTCTGCTTTAGCCCAAAGGTTCTGGCCAGACACCCAGACTCTTCCAAAGCTTTTAAGTTTGTTTGTCAAATATTTTCATATTTATTTAAGATGGTATAAGGCAGGGGGCATGATGATGACAGCCCTCAACATGCCTGGCTCTTGAGTCACGCTGTTCCGATCTGGATGGGTTGCTGTCTACGCCTGGAATGCAGCTGTCGTCCGGCCACTTTCCTTCACCTCTTCCTGCAAGATCCTCCCGTTCCCCTCTGGGTCAGGTCCCCAGTCTTCTCTGTTTCATGGGATCTGCTTTGATAGTTCACTTGTTTTTGGTGGAGGGCGTCCTCCAGGAGGCTCCCTGGGAAAGAGTGTGTGAGAGGTTAAAGGAGAGGGAGAGAGAGGGAGGGGGAGAGGGGACTGAGACTTTGCCGTGGCACGTTTAAAAAGTATTTTCTCTCCACACTTACTTAATATTTTGTTTGTCTTTGGTGAAAAATAATACTTCTTTAGAATTTCGGAGGCATTTTAAGTGCCTCCTCTTAGTGCTGTTAAGAAATCTTTTGTCATTCTATTTTCTGCTTCTTTGTGAAGTTCTGTTTCTTTTCATTTCCAGAAGCTTCTAGCACCCTCTCTTTACTCACAGCATGCTGAATTATGAAAGCCATGGGCTTTGCTATTCATGCATTATTCTGGCACTTGGTGGACCCTTTCTGAGAAAAAAAAAATTCTTGAATTGTTTTGCTATTGATTTCCTATCCTTTATTTTCTGTATTTTCTCTTTTCCTGGGCCTTCTATTATGTAGACGTCTGACTCTGGGGTCCTCTTGTTTTCTTACAGTGTCCAGTTCTTATTTCACAGAAGCAACAGCTTTCCTGTTGCCATCCTCTCTGAGGATATTACTGGTTTTTTTTAATGTTCTCTTCACTCTCCATAGTTTGTTTTTTCTTTTGAGTTGCTTTCTTTCTGTTTGTTTTGGTCTCTAACTTTCTTATGTGAGACTTCCGTGGGCAAATATAATCTCCGGTTGTATGCCTATGGTTTAGAGTAGGGAACTACTAGAAACTCAGAGCTTCATTGTTGGGTAATCTGGCTGGGCCATTTGCTGGGGAAACCCCATGTTTAGCTCTTTTCTCCTGAGCTTCCACTAAAAAAGTCTTCCAATATTTTGCCTAAAGAGTAAAGTTAGGCTGCCAGCTTTCTCAGAACCTAGTGTGGTAAGAGGGCTGGGGAGTCTCAGTGTTCAATGCTTAGAATGTATGCAATACTCAGTATGTACCCTGCTTTTGGAACAGAATCCATAATCTCAACTGTATCAGATGTCCTCTATTTTGTCCTCCCCGGAAAACAAAACTCCAGCCTTCTACTGAGTAGGGGAAGGGTATCCCCTACTGGACTAGACCTGGGGAGAGGGTCTAGGGATTTGTTTCCCAAACAGATTTTTCCACACTCTTTTCCTCCCATTTCCATACAGGTCTTAACTGCGGGTTCCTGAGCCTTCTGAGGAACCTCTGGGGTAAATTGGTTCGTCCTCCACTCTCCCCACCCTGGGCTTAGCTTTCAGCTTTCTAGGATCTGTTGTCAGCTATCATTCATTGGACTACTTTCTGGATTCCAAAGTGTGTTATCTCTTTTTCCATTCTCTCTGAATAGTTCTGTTCTCTCAGTGTCGCTCTAGTCAGATTTGCGGAGGGAGTGAAGTCAGATGGGTTTGGTCAGCCCACCATCTTAATCCAGAAGTCCTTTGAAACGCTTTTTTCAGTTGGCTTCAGTGACGCTGTTCTCCTGAGTGATGTCTTAGTTCACATGACAGTCAACCCCAGTCTCCTGCTGGTCCCTCTAGTTTCTGGGCCCCTGGACTTGGGCCTCCTCCTCTCCTGTGCTCACTTCTCGAGTGTCTCCACCCGTTGGGGGCTCTAAGTGCCATTAGGAGGCTTATGCTTTCCCCATTTATATTTCCAGCCAGGCCTCCCTTTTGAATTCAGAACTGCATCCTTAGATTCCCCAAAGCATCTCAGAGTATCCACCCTCCCTTCCCACCAAGCCAAACCCTATCCCGTTCCCCGCCCCGGCATTCTTCTCAGTAAAAGGTCCAACACGAACCAGCTACTCAAACTAACCCTGTGGTCAGCCTTGTTTTCTCTTTTTCTCACATCCAATCCCTCAGAAGATCCTGAAGACTCTATTCTTAAAATATAGCCTAAATCTGGCCACATCTTATCATTTAACCACTGAGTCTGAAGTAGTGAAGCAAGGGAGCTTTCTGGAACACTCTGTATACGACAGCACCCCTTCCAGCACAGCTCCCTCCTACATGAGTGCACATCCGTTTCCAGTCCAACACCGCAGAACAGATTCTACTGTGCTCCCTTCCGTATTTATAACTCCCTTCGTCAGCAGTGAAGAACCTGGCTCCTGTCAGCAGCAGCTAAAAAGAATCTCAGAGGTAGAGTCTGAGGCGCTGGCACTTCAGAGAAGAAACAGAGCGATAAAGAAGTGAAGGGAGTGGTGAGCCCGAGACAACACCAGGGAGTGTGCACAGAGTTCTCACACTCGGGAATTGTGGAAGGGGTGTGCTCAGCCTTAGAGGAGCGTTAATGATATGCTGTTCTAATTTAATTTCAATGATCCTTTTAAATCATTCCTTTTGGGGAATGTTCTTAAGGACTACATATGCTTGGGATTGATAACCTTACTTTAATAGTTAATTCATTAAATGATCAAAATATATCCCCTTTTTCTGGACAGAAGGGGAGGCTGGGGAAAAGCATTTCCCCAGAAATGTTCCCTTCTTAGTTGTCTTTTCCTAGACAGGCAAGATTTTCTAGCGTCCGTGCCTCTCTGCCACTGGAATAGGGAAGAGAATTTGGAGGGAAGCTGCTGGAACCCCATGGCCCTGGTGCGGGTGAAGAAATGCTCCAGCTCGTCTTCCTGGAAGTGGCCCCTTTCATGTTGTCCCGCTGTCTGTCGAAGCAACCTCTTATCTGCTTGAAAGGATTTCCTAAACATCTGGTCTGTGACCTCGGTGACCTTGCAGCCCCTCTCAGAGCCTGGAAGTGACTTTTTTTGGTCACTTCAACACAACTACTCAGGAGTGTCCCCCCTGCCTTACTTCTTAGTTCTGGCTGAGGCCCACAACAGCATTGTTTAACGTTTGATTCGTAAAAACACCAGGTCCAGCTGGTGCGTGGGAGTCTCTGAAAATACATGTACACTTCCTGTGGCCCCTCTCACTCACTGCCTAATTAAAAAAAGAAAATCTCCCCCAGGAGGTGCTTTTTTTTCCTAATTCACACAAAGGACCTGCTGGGGCTACTGGTTGCCTGGTTATATGTAAGCTCAAAGTCAGACATGTGCTGGGAACGGTGGCATCAAGTTCAGATGCTGCGAAAGCAGACAGGCAGGAAGATGAGAGGGCGGTGCAGCTCGCTGGCAGAGAGGAGCAGTATGGGGAACAGACCGGGCTGCCTACGTGGGTTTTTAGTTATTGTTAACTTCTGTAACATGGTGTGCAGTGTAAACGTCTTCCCTGTCTTCAGCAAAATCTTCATTACCTTAAAAAATAAATCCTTCCGCCCTGGCTGGTGTAGCTCAGTGGATTGAGCGCGGGCTGCAAACCAGGCATCGCAGGTTCGGTTCCCAGTCGGGGCACATGCCTGGGTTGCAGGCCATGTCCCCCAGCAACCGCACACTGATGTTTCTCTCTCTCTCTCCCTCCCTTCCCTCTCTAAAAATAAATAAATAAAATCTTAAAAAAAAAAATAAATCCTTCCTAGGGAGCCTGGGGGAACCATGTGCCCACACAGAAGATGAGTTCTGCCACAAGGCCATGAGTTTGGGGCAACTTGAAAAAACAAACAGTGTATTTTATGCTGTACGTTAACTAACTTTCCACCAACAAAAAGCTTCTAGAAGTGAAGCTCAAGTTACCAGGCAGGTTCCCAGCGGTGTCACAAATATCTGAGGCCACTCGTCATAAATACGTGTTGAAACCCCTGTGGGTGTCCATGGTCCCTCCCTGTGGAAGCAGATGTGTGCCTGCTGCCCCTGGAGCTCGGCAGTGTGCCCATCACAGGTCCCTTACACTCGGACTTAGGGAATGACGTTTCGGTGAGTTCGATGACTGTATGTGTCACCCTGGACTTTTCACTATTTATGCCTATATTCATGCTGCTTCTTCATTTTCACCAGGGTGCCAGAACATCTTGTGAAGAGCATCACTTGGCAGACATTGCAAGCTGTAAATTTTTGCCATAAACACAATGTAAGTCTCATGATTTCCCTTGAAAAAATCAGAAGGCTGCCCATAAGCTGAGGTGGAGCCTTTGTTCAAAGTGTATGTTGTACTTTTGTGGACAGAATTTTTCATCCAAATCTTCTTAAGCCTGGTTGGGGTAAGTAGAGGCTAAAAATGCCAACCTGATTATTCCTCCTTGTTCAGGTGACATAAAGGATGCATTTTTATGGTTTTTCAGAAAGTAGTTACGCTGATCAGAAGCTACTCAGATTTCAGGTGGCATCCCATTCACTTAGAGTTTGTGTGGGTCTGCTACCTTCCCAAGGCTCTGAAATTGGGGAGGGGAACCCCACATCACTCGTGTCTGTTCAGATGCAGTAGGTGGAGTTCCAGGCACGATGCCTCCGTGCTAGTGTCTGCCTTGCTGAGATATGAATGCCAGGTCTGGAACAGACCAGCCCAGCGGAAGCCTATGACACTCCCAGCCACTGCGAGGCCTGGCAGAGGCAGTGGACGAGCTGCTGTGACTTCACAGATGCTGGGAAGCCTGTTGTCCCCTCCTGTAGAACACTGCCCACTCCATGCACACAGCAGCCAAGTCCCAACATTACAGTTTCACTGTGGCCACGAGGGTCCTCTGACCGCAATATGTCTGACCGCCAGGGTCATTTTAGCTGATGGGCCTGAAAACTCATCTTGGGGCTCTTCCGAAATGATTTTCCCCGACACTGCCTTCCAGGAAGGAGGAAAAATGACAGTAGTCAGCGCTTCTCCCTACCGAGTCTCCACCTTGCTGAAGGCTACAGTCCTTGTCAAAATGCATGTAGAGCAGGGGACATGGACACTTTATACTGCTATTTACTACCAGTGAGAGTTAGCACTCTCCTGAGGGTCGGCACTAGGATGGGGGAGCAGGAGAGACTGCATTAAGGCTCTGGGTGGGGTGGGGGCAGGGAGAAACAGACACTAAAGTCGAATGCACCACAGTTCCCTGAGGGGCCCCTGACTGCTCCATTTGTGCTGATGGAGGGAGGGTGTGGCAACTTGTAAGGAATTCCCAGAACAGAATAGGAGCACATTCTTGCTTACAAGTCCTTCTGACCATCTGTCAACATATCTATGGGTGTGCCCATTTATAGTAATATGTGAAGCCAGTGGTAAAAGAGTGGAGATCTCAGGGCCATTAGTTGCTGAGAACCAGATAGATTGTAATAAAATAATTTGGAAATTGTCTCCCAAATTATTTTCCAGAGGAATTAATACCCTTTGGGGAAACACTGACACTGATCTCTCACCCCAAAGGTCCCCTGGAGTGAGTACTAGGCCAGACCCAAGAAGAACCTCTGTCCTCTTTCCAAATTCCAGAAAGTCAAGAATACCCCCAGGGTTTCAGCTGCAAGCCAAAGAGGGTCCCTCCTTGCGGGATCCAACATTCTCCCCCAGAGAGGAAAATGCTTGGAAGAAGGGAAGACTATTAGGAACCCTGAAAAGTTATTTAAGCCAACCCTTTTTATATGATTGTTAATTACGTTGTTGATTTGTTCTTTGCCAAGAAAATTATGTTATGAGAAAATCATGTGAGGATTCTTAAACATTCTTCTAACATCCCTCTGTTAAACAACGTCTGCTGTGGTTTGGAAAGCACAAGTGATTTGAGTCTCAACTATGACGAGGAGGCAACTCTGAAACCCTTGATGTGTGTGGGACGGAGCTGACATCTAGCGACTCTCTCCAGAGGGTGAACGCTGCCTCCTCTTGTTTATCTTGTCAGGACAAATGTCAAAGCTGGAAGGGAGGTTTCTCGGCCAGCAAGTGCGTGGTCCCCGCCCTTCTCTTCCCCAGTTTATCTCAGCAGGCCCCAGGCTTGTCCTGTTTACCAGGCAGACTATGTCCTGCTCTGTTAAACAACTGAATGGTGAATCCTGCTTATGCCCCAGCTTGCAGCTCCAGCAGTCGCCGTGCAGTCCTCGTCCAGAACGTTTTAACGTTTCCCTTTCACCTGGCGTTGCCAGATTAGATGCATGCCAAATACCACATGAGACATACTTACACCAAAAAATTGTTTAACTAAAATGTAAATTTACCTGGGTGTCCTTGTTTGTACTTCGGGCCCTTCAGGAATTTGCAATGATTCGGGCTATGATAGGCAGGGTACTAGATTTATTTCATGCTGCTGTTTTGCAAGTTTTGGTACTTTGCAACTTTTTATCCAAAAGGCCAGTGAGAGGGTCAAACGATTTCTCAATTATTTGCTAATTATTCGTGTGTTTTATTTATCCCATATATTACAGTTGCTCTTTAATAATCTGTTTTGGTTCTGTGTGTGTGACTAGTGCATACATAGAGATGTGAAGCCGGAAAACATCCTCATCACCAAACATTCAGTGATTAAGCTTTGTGACTTTGGATTTGCTCGGCTTCTGAGTGAGTATTGATGTTTCTCTTAGGTATAAAAGATGAAAAACTCTTCATATAATGAAGGATCTACATGCTATAGAAAGCTAGTTCTTGTATATTTAGGGCCTAAACTTATAGTTACTGAAAACATGTAGACACACACAGTGGTTTAAAAACTGTATGCTATATATAAAGTATACCACAGTGAAGCGGTTATTAAAAAATATGTTACCCTCCTGGTTTCTACCATTTTTTGTACTATTTTAGAAAAGCGGTTTTCATCTGTGGCTGCAGATTAGAATCTCATGGGGAACTACAACTATAAAAACTATACTGATCACCCGCCCTCCCTCCCCCCCAGAGACCGTGGTTTAATTGCACTAGGGTGGGGCCCAGCATCAGTACTTTGAAAAATTCTATCTTCTAAGTGATTTTAATGCACAAACTGTACTGAGAACCACTGATTTAGAAAAGCCACAGATGGGGCACAAGCTAGATAGGTGTCTTAGGTCTTCCCCCTCCTGGTTTTGATCCCACGCTTCCACTGCTCTCTTTCTGTTCCCACGTCCCATCCCTGGCCAGCTGGACCGACTGACTACTACACAGACTACGTGGCTACCCGGTGGTACCGCTCCCCGGAGCTGTTGGTGGGAGACATGCAGTATGGCCCTCCGGTAGATGTTTGGGCAGTCGGCTGTGTCTTTGCTGAGCTGCTGTCAGGGGTGCCTCTGTGGCCAGGCAAATCTGATGTGGATCAGCTCTACCTGATCAGAAAAACCTTGGGTAAGTGGTGTCTCTGTCCTGCCTTTTAGGAAACTAGATAGTGTTACCCATGTCAGTGCAGAGCAGAGCCATGTTCTTAGTCTCACCTAATGCCCTTTACAGTTGTGAAGGGGGGGCACTCGCAAAAAAAAAAAAAAAAGACTCCATTAACGGTGTCCACATTTGTTTTAATAAAAAGAATCCACAACTTTGAGTATGTATTAATTGTCCAAAAAGACAGATTCCCTGTTTGACATAGTTTGGATCAAGTTAAACTCCGAATAATGATCATAGCAACAATACAAACATACATTTCTACAAGGACTTAGCAGTTGAGAGGATACTGGTGTGTTTTATTTCATTTACCATGATGTGGTAATTCATCTGTCGGTTGTCCTTGACTCCAGCCTGCAGGCTAATTTGGATTACTCAGAGCCTGGAGAGAAAGAGTCTCACCCTTCTGCATGTCAGGAAGAAAGTGTCGTCTTGCTTTCTCACCCCAAAGCCATTTCCTTCCAATCTCCTCTTGGGGGGGAGGGGCGGAGAGGGAGAAGGAGAGGGACAGATGAGAAGACCTGTAAGCAGTGACTGTCCTCTTCAAAGTGAGGGAATTTAGCTACCACTCCCCTGAGCACCCCAAATTAAAGAGGACTCATCCTCTTGTAAACACCTGTGGCGCCTGCTGTCACCACGTCTTTTACCGTCCTCCCAAATTTACTGTAAGCTGCCTGAGGGTGGGATCATGACTTTATTTCTATATATCCTCTACCAGTGTCTGCACATAGGAGGCAGTAACTATTTGCTGATGGCTCTTGTTGAGTGACAAGTAAGAGACCTGGGAACCTTTCCAAGGGCACTGAGCCTTCCTTTGCTAAAATCCTCTGGTGATTTTAGGGCACCCTCTCCATGCCCCCCAACTCTAACAGAAGAAGGTTATTCAGAGACAGGCACTGTTCTCACGTTGAAGTTCATGAGGTCTGGGGTTAAGATATCAGAGAGTATATTTTGGCTGCTTGTCCAAAATGGGGTGGGATAGCAGCTTTGTGATTTGAGTGAGAGGTAAATTTCCAAACCAAATTGGTAAAAGTAGACAACTGGATACCGTGGAGTAAGAACTCCAGCCCAGTCCAATAGCAGCATTCCTGGGGGCCTGGTGTGGAGGTGTGTGTTGTTCACTCTGCCCTGGGAAGTGGGCCTGGGCGTGCCTTACAGATGCCCGTTTCTCAGTATCCCCTTGTATTCTCTGAGCAAAATTCCTCTTCAAGTGTACTACCCCTAGAATTTTATGGGAGGGCAATTTTATCTGATTTGGCTGAAATGTGGGCAGAGTGAGCCGCACATAATCCCCAGAATACAGAAATGCTCCTTTTGTTTCATTGCTTCACAGTGTAAGTACTTTTAAACAGTAGATAAAACGGGATTTTTCAGGTGGTCGCTACTTGGTGAAACAAGGAAAGGTGGTTCCAGGCTAGAAATGTGTTGCTTCTAGCTAGATCTTCCATGCCTCCCCTTCCCGCCTCTCACCTTCTCTCTCCCTTCCTTCCTCCTCCCTCCCTCCCCTCCCCTTCCCTCCCTCCCCTCCCCTTCCCTCCCTCCCCTCCCCTCCCCTCCCCTTCCCTTCTCCTTCCTGCCTGCCTGCCTGCCTGCCTGCCTTTTTTCCTTCCTTAAATATTTTCTGAATGCTTGTTATGTGTCAGGTACTGTGCTAACCTGAGGCCAATACACTTTTGTCTTAACCCATCAGGATTCATTCAGTTAACATGATTTTGATTTGTAGTTGTTGTACTTTTGCTATTAAAAAAGGGGGGTCATTTGATTTGTGTGAGTGTACTTCTGAGCTGTTTGGTTTGGATTACTTAAATACACTCTGAGCCTTGAGGGGCAAGAACCTCACAGCCTTCTGTTTCTGTGCATGCCTCCTGTGTGCCTAACAGCGCTTTACACACCGTAGGCCTCAGTACAGGTTGCTGAGGCTGCCTCAATGCCTCCCTCTGATGGGGACAGCAGACTAGCCTTCATAGGTAGGCACAGACGGACACTGAACCAGCAGAAGGGAAACCACAGATTAGTGCTTGCTTACCCATCTCATTTTACTTTTCTTCTGTCCAAAGGAGATCTCATTCCTCGGCACCAGCTAGTGTTCAGCACAAATCAGTACTTCAGTGGGGTGAAAATTCCAGATCCTGAAGATATGGTGAGTGACCCATTTTGGAAAGAATTCTGCATGTGAGGGTTACCAGGGTGTTTAAGTGGTGATCATTCCATTTACATGGGGAGTTGCAGGCTAACTAGGTTTTGGTAGTTACTTTCCTGAGCCCCATGACCCAGCCTTGCCCTGGAAGGTCAGTCTAGGAGTGGAAAAAAAACTGGGGCTTAGGCAAGTGAGTAACTACCAAAACCTAGTTAGCAGAGGTTAGTGAGCATGGTGGACAGGAACACAGAGTGCCTGCCCTGACCTCACCTGTCCTTCATCATTTTCAGTAGTTGAAGCGCACAGCTAATCAACTTTAGACAATGACTCATCCAGGGAAATCCAGCATTGCCCAAACCCCCTGCTTTAGTGAGCTGTCAGTCCCCGAACCATGGCGGAAATGGTGATGAACTTGCGTGGCCAGCCTCACTCTGGTGCCTGTCCTCTGTGGCCAGTGTGGGGAACATACTCATTCTAAAAAAACAACTGAAAAATTAAAAATATGCATACCCTGTCCTGGCTGGGCTGGCTCAGTGGGCTGAGTGCCGGCCTGTGAACCAAAGGGTACCAGGTTCAATTCCCAGTCAGGGCACATGCCTGGGTTGTGGGCCAGGTCCCCCTGAGTGGGGGCACATGAGAGGCAACTACACATTGATGTTTCTCTCCCTCTCTTCCCTTCCTTCTCTAAAAATAAATAAATAAAATCTTTAAAAAATATATATGCATACCTTTAGTCTACTTTGAAGAATTTATTCTAATGAAAGACATAAAGGTGTAACATTCTTTAATAGAAATCGTTTCCTTTCGTGTCCTGTCAGCAGAGGATTAAATAACTTATGGTCTGTCCTTACAATAGAAATACCATGTAGCCAATAAAAATAGATTTTTATGTATTCATCTAAAAAAAGTTCACAACATATTGCTTAATGAAAATATACTTATAAAACAATATATATAATTTGACATAATTTTAACCACTATTTACTACACAATGTATATATTTATTATGTATAAAATAATATGACAACCTTTGAAAAATCATGAAAATCTTTTACATTTGTGAAACAAATGGCCACAAGATAAATATAAAAATGTTAACAGAGTATATCTCTCATAGTGGGGTCATTTTTTTCTTTATGGTTTTTGAATATTTTTCATGTCTTTTAATGGACCTGTATAATAACCAAAAACATTTCAGAGCACAATTAAGATTTATGAAATCCTTTGTTTCTACTGTCTAAGAGAAGTATTTCATATGGAAACTAACCCTCCCATTGCTCAGTTTCCACGTGGAGGTTCGGTCAAGTTCCATCTGAGCTGTCTGTTCCCTCAGCCCCTTGGCTTGTCTCACAGCGAACGCTTCCTCTTCCCATTCCTGCAGCCACCAGCAAGGGGAAAGTGGGGCATGCTGGGAGCATGCTGGGACAGAGAGGCAGGAATGACACCTGGCATATGGGAGGTGACCCAGCTGGCTCCCTAGTGACCTGGACATTCCCAGTTCCACACTGAATATCCCTTAGGATTTCCTGTTTGCTTGTGTACCAGTGAAGCCTCAGAAACAACCCAGGTTTCATAAATGTAAAAGCTTCCCATGGTTTCCCAGAGGTTGTCCTGCAGGGGATTTCCTGTTGACAGAAACACAGGAAGTAGCAGTGGAAGGGATGTGCTGGTTCAACATCTGTGCCTGAGTCCCTCTGCTGGTCGGTAACCCTGCCGGAGGGAGGCCTGCTGGCTTCTGGGGCTGGGAAAACTGGCCAAGCAGGCAGGAAGGGCCCATCGTGTCCCAGGCACTGAGGTGAGACAGCAGAGCCCAGTGTCAGCAGTGTCGTGTCAATCCCCAGCCGTGCTCAGAGGCAGCACCCAGAAATGGCAAGAAAAATATTTGAGCGAGTGCTTTTCAACCGTTTTCATCTCATGGCACACATAAGCTCATTACTAAAATTCTGCAGCACACCAAAAAATGTACTTTTTGCTGATCTGACAAAAATAGGTTTATTTTGATTTTTCACACTGGATGTCTATTGTTGCATTGACTATTGTCATTTTTTTTAGTTGACATTCCAAGGGAAAAGAGGTCAGTGACACTGACTAAATAGCTATTGCATGTTTTAAAAATTCTTGCAGCACACCAGTTAAAAATCGCTGATTTGATCTATGGCCATGAGTGATTAGGAGAGGGCCTGCTCTCGAGGGCTAATACAAATCTGCTTTAGGATTTTTTTTTCCTCCCTGTATATCACATGGAATTCCCAAACTGAGGCTCTTGTCTCTTACTCTTATACGACGAGATTAATAAGTACACACTTAGGAGTTGGTGGTGGTTGTCCGGCTCCCTGTTTAAGCCACACAGCACCAGGGGTCCCGTTTCATTCTGTGAGCCTGGGTAGCCACTCCAGCCTCCAGCTCGCACACTGCGCTCTTCACACACACTGCGTCCAACACAGCTGGACGTTCATTTCACCCAGCTTGGCTGGCCCTTATTTTCTCAGCTCCCCTCTCCGATTAGCCTCTTTGTCGGTGGTGTATCTCACGATACTGGCTTGCCTGTATCTCTGTCTGACACTGGGCATTTCTTCCACTTCATCTTGTTTGTTATTTCTCATTGTCTCCAGCACGTAACTGGAACGAAATAGTCTTACATGGCCAAAGGGAGTTTTGAGGGATATCTGCTTGGGAGACGCTTTAAACAGTAGGATGATCAGGGGAACAGCAGGCTCTTGTGGGAGGAGACAACAGTGTTTATCTCAGAAAACCAAGAAGCATCTGTTCACATGGGTAACAAAAAAAAAAACAAACCTATTTCAAAGCTCCATTTTGTGAATGTCAATAAATGCAAAATTGGGCCCCTTTATATAAAAGCCAAAATTAGTGCCAAAAATTATTCTGAGGCACAACAAGTTACATAAATTGAGGCAGAAAAAAGGGAATAACAAATTGCTCAATGAATTTGCTTGTTTGTTTCACTAGTGTTTTCTCATAATTTGCTACCTGCATCAGTTATTCAGGAAGTGAAGGGAGTGGTTCGGAAGAAGATTTGGAAAATCCATCTGGAGGTGGGGAGAGAAGGAGCTTGTGCAACAGGCATAGGGAGGCTGTTGCAGGTGAGAGGTCTGGCGGGCAGAGGGCGGATGAGGCAAGGCAGGTGCCAGGACGGTGCTGCTCTCACTCAAAAGAAATGCAATCTGAAGTGACCTCATAGTTGAATACATGCTGTAAGTAAAACCCCCCTTTCTTTCTTTTTTTTTAAACAGGAACCACTTGAATTAAAATTTCCGAACATTTCTTATCCTGCCCTGGGGCTCTTGAAGGTAAATCCATGGCTTTTCAGCAGCTGTTCTCATGGGGGATCCACAGATTGAAAAGTGTTCCTTATAGAAGTCTTCTCCTTCGAAAAGTGTAAATGTTTTTGGGTCACATGGGTCCGAAAAAATGGGTCACATTCTATTACAGTAAAAACATCTGCAAGTGTTTTTCACTTTAAATAAAGTTAACAGTGTATTTGACTTCTAAATTTACACAAAATAGAAATTTCAGAGGAGTAGTGTTTGTTTTAAAAAAGGGTCCTTTTCTTCAAAAAATGTTTAACTATGGGATTCTTTTAAAGAGCCGACTCCCTGGTATACTTGAAGAAGGTTTCGATTTTAAAATTGATATAAATACACATTTGCAAAATTATATAGGTCTTATGTGAATGAGTTGCTATTAAAATATTTGCAAATTACTGTCAATGTCCCACCCATTTCAAAAAGTATTGACTACCTTTGCTGATGTATTTATAACATTTAAAAAGTGAGACAGTTCCTTGGGGTATGGGGTCATGAGAGGTAATCAATCCAGTATTAGCCCGATGGAAAGCTCCCTGGCAAAGCAAAGAGTTAAGAATGGCGTAATATAAAGGGATGTATATTAGGCCTCTCCTTCTATGCAGACACATGTATACTTGTAATGCTTAGACTATTTATGAAAGAATATACAAAAAAATCTAATTTTAGAGGGAGAAATGGAAAGAGTGGTGGACTTCACTGAATCTTGTATGCATTTTATTTTTACCACGTGTAGGTTTTATTTTTTAAATTAAAAAAACCAACCTAGTTTTTACAAAATATATGCAAGGGACAGAATGATATCTGGATATCAAGTGGATAATTTGAGGTGTATCCTACTCCCTGGGGGCAGAGTAGCAACTGTCCCAAGAAGAGAACAAGGTGGGGAAAATGATTTCTTGTTACTATTTCCAGAAACTATTGTGTGGTTACCCATTTTGGAATGATCATGGAAGGAACTAAAACCATGACTGGGTTTTTGTCCTCTCCTTTTCCTCCAAGGTTGTTCCAAATTGATTATAAGTTTAATCTTACAAAGAAGAAAACATGACATTAATACATTAATATTATTTCTAAAAAGTGAGAAGATGGAATTCTCTCTTCTTTTAGGGCTGTCTTCACGTGAATCCTGCTGAGAGACTGACTTGTGAACAGCTGTTGCAACACCCGTATTTTGACAGCATCAGAGAAAAAGGGGGTTTGGGCAAAGATCATGACAAGCCAACAAGGAAGGCGCTAAGACAGAATCGAAAGCACCTGCCTGGGGTAAGAATGGGGCACAGCTTTACAAAAGCATCCAAGGTTGCAGTTTCAAATGACCTCAGACCTGCCACCTAGTCAAGAGAGTGTGAATCTATACTGGTGGTGGCAATTGTGGCTTGCAGCTCCAGTACCTCGTTCCTGCCCTAGGACCCTGTTCACATGATTTACTAGCCAGGGGCCCAGAGACAGCTACCTCCTAAGGCCCTTCTCCCTGAATCCTAAAGATGTTCTTGCCCTGCAGTTCCTGGGTCCCATGCAAGGAGTTTTGGGCATGAGTGAGCTCAGGTCTCAGCCGAGTACCTGGTGTAGCTCCAACTGAGTGTGCTTTTTGTGCTTTGGAAAATGAAACCAGATTCATTCCAGCAGCTCTCTGTCATCTTGTTTACCTTCAGTATTAATTGACATACCAGGTTTATTCCCAAAGGAACTGTTTTCCATCCTGATCCTCTAATTGGCAGAGTTGGCTAGGGTAAATGCAGTGAGTGATGAGTGCCTTCAGCAATAGCAGCAGAACACTACATTTAGCCAAAGAGTAACATCCAAACTGTACACTGGTAGCCTGTGAAGCATCATAATTCATGTAAAGTGGCAAAATGGCCTTACATTAAGTGTCTTGTCATAAGCCAAAAGCTGTAATAATTTAGGATGGACTGTAGTTGGAACCACAAGTAAGATGAACTGGCTGCTCCTGGTCATCTTACATCAAACTTCTGAAACTGCCTAGATACCCCTTAAGCTTAAATTATCTTGCCTTAGACTTTCCCTTTGCAGCCTCCACTGCACAGCATGCTGAGTGGTATCTGGTGGTGTGTGTGAGGTTTGGAGGAGGGAAGAGGGTATACTGGCCATTAGGAGCAGGTGCCACATGAACTTCGGGGCCCTAAGATCAGTTTTGAAATTGAGAATGCTTTCCTCTTAGTCTCTGTCATATATGATCCAGGTAGCAAAACAGGTTGGAAAAAGACTCCCCCTTCAGAGTTAGCCCTTATCTTGCTGTTTCTTTGTGATCAAGAGTAAAGGGTCCTGATGGAAATAGTTTTACTTGAAAGAATATGGGAATCCCACTAATTTGGGTATTGCTTGTAAGTACTGAAGGATTCAACTGTTTGATTTAAAAGTAATAAAAAAATAGCTGTTTTTCAGATATCTTTGGCCGTATAGTACAATAAAAAAGTAGAGATGTGTGTTCTCCTTGTTTTTACATGACATTTACAATAAATTCAAACAGTTTCTGGCAGCATGAAGGAAGCAGTTTCATCTCTTTAACTAAGGAGTAAGTGGGTGAATCGCCTAAGTGCCCCGGACACCAGTTTCCTTTGCTGTAAACAAGGCATTGGCTTAAATGATCCTGTGAATATATGCTTTTTTTCCAATAATGTTGACACATAGATTTTGCCTTTTTTATATTCTCTAAATTTTCTTTAATGTGCCATGTTTTTCTTCTTAATGTGAGGTAAACCTCTAAAAGGGAAAGCAGAGACCAAATTTAAACATTTTGTCCTCTCTCCCATTCTGGATTCTGTGCAGAAAAAGTATTTCTGTGCTGAAAATTTTACTTTTTTACCTCTTTTGTGGTATGTTACCAACAATGAAAAAAATGCATGACATCTAGCCTAATTCTGTGCTCTGTATTTTCAGTTGCAGTACCTACCTCAGCTGACTAACGGCAGCATCCTCCCAGCTCTGGATAATAAGAAGTACAGCTACAATGCCAAGAAACTGAACTACCATTTTCCAAACATTTAAGGAGCTTGGAGATTGATGATAAATGAAAGAACTGATTGATAACTCAAAAAAAAAAACCCCTAATACATTTGACTGAAAACCATCCAAATATTGAGAAAACACAAGTAACTAATGAGGGGAGACCATTGGCAAGATAGGAAGGGAAATTCCGGAAGCAGTCTTCCACGCTTGGTGATGCTATCCAGAACAGAAGGGGAAAACTTACTTGGTTTTCCACTGGAGTTTTTGTTGTATCTAAGTAGCTGAACTCATGGACAGATATAGAAATGGTATCTACTGCCCACTGTTCCAGCAAAACTAGAGATGTAAAACATATTTTTGCTTCCCCTGTACCATAGGCAACAGTGAGAAATGGATCACAAAATGCCCGTATGTATTTCCGTAGGTCTCTGTTCCCTTGAGTCTTATCTCCTGTCTTTTCAGATTGTTTCAACATGTTTAAGGGTGTTTTATTTCTCGAAATCAAAATATTTAAAATTCCATTTCCTGTCTGTTCTATCTCTTGGTTTTTAAATTTTAAAACATTTTTGGAATTTTTAAGTTATTCAAAATACTTAAAATCATGTATTATCATCAAGATTCACATATGCTTACATATTTAATATGTTTATAGACATTTCTCACATATACTTTTGTCTTCACCTTTAGTAAAGGATGCATCTTAGTCATTTTTGCAGGTAAGACAGACTACTATACTCCATCTACATTTTTCACTCAATTCCCCTCAAAAACAATGGCCTGCAGATTGGTGCTGACCAAGGTGCAAAGGGTAGAACAAAACCTATAGGCTTGGCAGGAACTGAGCCTGCCAGCCTAAGAGTAATTAGTACTTCATTCTCTCCAGCTCAGCCTCAGACTTGGAGACAGATCTGCAGGCAGAAATATAGTGATCTGGGTTTTGGAAGAAATTGCTTGTGAGCTCTACCAGGGTCATGAAAGACCTTAGGTTGTAAACTGTCGTTTTCCCTGAAACAACTTTTTACATTAATGTATATGTGTGTGTATGCACACATGTATATATGTGTATGTAAATGCAAACTATTCTAATAACTAATAAAACTGTAGTCCAAAATGATATTGAGGATTCCTCCCTTAAAACGATGATGTAGTTAGTTAGCCTTGATTTGGCCTATTGCTCCTATTTGAACAGTTCATCCTTGTCACCTAGACACAAGGGCAATATAAAGTTCATGTCTTTTCTTATAACTCGGTCATTTTTGGTTGATGTGCTGCTGCTATTTCCTAGCTGTTCTCAGCCATGGTTTCTTAAGTTGTATTTTACTGTATCCTCAAAACATTTTTCTGCACCCTCGGTTTACTGAAGATTTTCTTCATGAGAGCATTTGACCTTATTCACTTACAGCTAAGTAAGTAACCCACCCAATTCTGGCAACTGCTTGATCATTTTGGCTACCCCAGCCAGTTTAATGATATCCAAAGTCTTCCTGATGTTATGTAGATTCTTGCATAGGGCTGATAGTAGGCTAATTACTAACCCCAGTATTATCTAATTCTTGTTATGTAGTTTTGAGTCAAATGACAAGGATATCCAATTTCTGTGAATAGTTTACATTTTGTTTTCCCTCTTTTCCTTCACCCAAAACAATGCACTTGACAAGGCAAATGACTGTAACTGCCTAATTTATGTAACAGTTTTTCAAAATAGAAAGTAGCTCCAGACTAAACTGTGGTGAATTGATTGCCTTATTACGCAGTAATCAAACACATTGAGACACGCGTGCTTGTTTTTTCTGATGAGTTCTGCCCAGTGTATGCTTATATTAACCATATCTGCAACCTTTTCTTCACATGGAATCACCACTGTTTCACATGAGACTCTTCTATATCCTTGTCTTTTCAAAAAATTTATTATTTTTCTGATTTAAAAGTGACAGTGGCAGTTACATTAGTAAATAGCACATCATGTATGGTATGTGCTATTTACATAAGCTGGTTTCTAAGCACAATTAAAATTCATATTTCTACCTGAATGCTGTATCATAGAAAGTGTTTATTTTGAAATTATTTCCAGTTATTTTCAACAGCTTAATGTTTAAACCAAACGTACAGAAATCCACAAACAAGTTGGCATATACAATAATAGAACCAGAGCCACTTCAAGCAAATAAAAATGTTTTTATTTAATGATAGTCTTTATCACTGCTTTCCAGCTATAAACTGAATTTTGTGTATGCTTCTTTCTGATGTCCCTTGAGCTCATAGGAAATAGTATCTAATGTATATGGGGGAATAAAAATCAGTTTCTAATTGACATGTTAAAATTTTCTGTTTAGTGCTATCTTTTAATTTAAGCAAGAAATAGAACTCTGCTGGTCTTCAAGCTTGTTTCCTCTGCTTTACTGCAGTCAGCAGAACTATCTGAATTCAGCCAAGTATTTATGTCTACTTTTAATAAAACACCAGACTAAAATTACCAAATAGACAAATTAGCCAGAAAGTACTCATTCAGAGAAAGGGTGTATGTTATAAAAAACAATGGCATGCAGGATCATGGGACAGGCATGCAAACCCTGGAAGCAGCATGAATGCCTCAGTAACCACTGATTACACCGCATAATTGACTTCATCGATGAATCTGAAATTTAGCTTTCAATTTTTCATAATTGTACATTTATAGTAACATTCTTCACTAACTTCAAAGTAAAATGTAACATAAATTACTGTTAAAACACAATAAGGATATCTGCGTTGTACATTTAAGTAACTTGAAAGAACTCTTAAGTCAGCATCTAAATCAAGAGATCCCTATACAGGTATCTATATAAAAGGAGGAGTGTATTAGAATTAAAATGCTACCTGGCTTACATCATTTTCGGTTTAGTAACTTTAGTGAGCCTTCTCTGAATATTTATTTTCTATATGATGGACTTTCTGTTTCTAAATATGGTATCTTTATAGTTTCATTGATGATTATATAATTATGTGTTGCTGTTTAGGATCAACAATTTTCAATGATACTTTATATTGAATAAGGCACTGATTGTTGATTATTGTTATTTTACTTCAAATATAATTTTAGTTCCAGAGAAGGGAGTGTTGTCTTAAAGGCTTGGACAAGGTTTTCTTTATTTTTTATTCCAGGAAGATCTCTTAACAACAAATACTTGAGGTTTCTGTAAAAAGAGAAATAAAAGAAGTTACTTCAATTTGGCTTTTACTCTTATAGCATTAAAACTAAATTCAATTTATTAACTTTTAGAAAAAAAATGACAGGATGTGTATATTAGTTGTTCTGAATTATACCAATAATTCTAGCTGAATCTTTCCAAATACTGTATGTATATTATGTCATAAAACACCTTTGTATGTGAGATATAAAATATTAATTTTAACCTAGAAAGGGAAACAGATTAGAAAAGTTTTTAAAGGAATTCAAGACGGAGCCCTGACGCCCCAACTACTGGATGAAACGAACAATCTGGTACTTTTGGCTCTAATGTTTAAAATCCCTCAAACTCCCTGTGACAGGCTATCAGCAGAGCCTGGGGAAAACCGCTTTAAACGATGCAGAGGACGCGTAATAGATAACGCTTATTGAGAGCTTACTGTAGCAGGCATGATGCTAGGTGCTTCACATAGATTCAATTTTTTAAAAAGATGCTCCCTAAAATAAGGTATTATGGTCAATAATGTCAACTGTTTTAAAGTATTATAGATGGAGGTTAAATCATTTTCTCATATTTTCCAGAACTAAAATAAGGTATGACCCTTCAGCTGTTTTTTCTTATTCTGATTTTTCTGAAAATTCTGATTTTTCACCTTAACATCATTATCGAGTTTCCATTTTGGCACTGACCACCTACCTTAAATGACGCAAAGCAATGATGCCTTTGTCTGTGATACTGCCACACGAAATTACTTCCATCTCCAACAAGGTTTTTTGTAAATTTTCAAATTGGCCAATTCTCTCCAAACAGTCATCCTCGATATAATGGCACTTGCGGAGTCTTATTTTTTCAACGTGCTTTAGGCCCTCTACGGGGGGAAAAAGGGTGGTTTAAGATTGTGCTTTACCATGAAAATAACCGACAATCCCAGTTTTCCCAGGACTGTTCTGATTTTAGAATTAAAAATCCTATGTCTTGGGAAACTTCTCAGTCCCAGAAAACTGGAATTATTAGTCACCTTATTGACCATACGGGGTATTCACTGTACAGGCTGTGCTAGTAGGACCATATTGCAGTCAGCACTGGGGGAAAGATATGCCCACTCAACCAGAAGCTGTGTGAATATAATTATTCCTACACATTGAGGATTTCTCAATGACAAAAGTTTGACAGACAAGGCTTGAATTTTAAGTCAATAAACCACAGAGTAAAGTCATGCAGAGACAAGCTGAGTAAGGGGAGAAAGAAGAGGAAGTTGTTTGTAATCTCTATTTAATTTAAAAAAATACTATACAGAGGGAGAAACAAACGGCATTATACTGAAAAGGCAAAAAGGACACATGTATGACTATAATACTCAATTGCAACAAAACATCACTGTAAATCACCTGCATTTCTCATAAGCAAATGATAGGGTAGTTACCCATGTAATCAAATCCAATGTTCATGATACAAGAGTCAGTGGCATCAATGGCCTGGATTTTGTATTTGTCCAGAGGGCCCGTTGGGAGGTGGTTGTAGTCTTTCTGCCAGTTCTCCTGGCCATGGTAGCGCACCATGGCTCCACAGCGGAGCAGCCACTCGGAGGCTGCCCTGTCGGGCCCAGCGTTCCTGATGCGCTCATAATCTACTCTGTTGGAAAGAGAACAAAAGCAGTTAGGTTTTACTATAATCATTAGCTTCTTAACTATATCCACCAACATAAACAGAGTAGCAACAACTTTCCGTTTCAAGTGACTGAGGAGGGAGACAAGTACATTAGTGAGACCCACACAAAGAGAAACACACAGTGGCTCTACCTGCTACCTTTCCTGCTTTTATTTTTGTTTTCAAGTGACCTCTGTCAAGACGTGTTATTTTCATGAGTTATCAGGCAGACGTGAGTCTTTGTTGGTTCGTATGTAGCACAGTTCTTGACACCAGGTGGTACTCAGTAACTATGTATTTAATGATGCACTCGATTGTTTTTATTGTGATAAAAGAGGGAATAATTTTGAACCTATGTTCAAATTAATCTTAAGTGATATTTATTGATTTCTATATACAACTTTTTCTCTAGTTAGTGGTGTTAATTGCTATATTAAGCAACAAGGTTAGCCTCACCAGTTTTAAATGTTTCTAAGCGTGACACCCATTAACTTTTAAAAAACTTGCGTTCCTTTGATACTATGGGAAAGGCTAGCTAGATCCTTTAAGAATCTGTAGAATATTCTAAAACTATATTTACTGAGCTTTTCCAATTATAAAAGTAATAAATATTCATTTTAGAAAACTTGAAAGGCAGGGAAAAACCAAATAAGATAAAAATCACTGAAATCCTGCAACCCAGTCACATTAATATTTTGTAATCTATTTTTTACCCTTATTCAATGACTGTGTGTGTTTTTTTGGTTTTTAAATAAAATGAGGACCATACTGTACACACTGTACAAAAAACCCACTTGAACCGCAAGAAGTGATCACACAGCCAATGGGAGCCCATCTACTTCAACAGTCCCCACGTCCCTTCACTCTAATGAGCGCAACTTACTGATTAAACACTGCATTCAACCAGCCCCAGAAGTATCTGCTGTCACATGACCATGGGAGTTTCTTTAAGCCACATAACTGCCAGGAAACTTTTCCAAACAGCATCATTTAATCTAGACACACAAAACAATATTAATATTAGATAATCAGCTGGCAACCGGAGTCACATACAGTCACTTCACAACTTCAAAGTCAACGCTCTTGTGCCAATAAAGCTGATGATTCACTCGCCTCTCAATAGTTACTGAGCAAGTCGCTCCTGTCTCAGTTTCCCAGCTTCTATTGCTGCAAAAGAAACCAGGAACTCTGTGGTTCCTTCCAGCCTTGACATTAAGTTCCATTGTTCTAGCCTCAGTTGGCATCTGCCTGCAATGTTGCCACCTGGTGTCCACTCAGGCGGTGCACCTACACACTGATCGAAATCAGCTCACTCCCAATCTACATTTCCGGCATGAAAATGCAAACTAAATCGCCTAGGGAACGCTGTGTGAAGGTCAAGACACTTACGTCCAGGAAGGAAGAAGAGACATGGAAGCAGATCTTCCTATGACTAGGCTGCAAATAGTGTCACCAGAACAGTGCAGACAAGTGCGGAAGGGCAGTGGGGAAAGTCTGGGCCAGTAACTTCACCTCTCTGACCCTGGGTTTTCTCACTTGTAAAAGGAGATGAGGTGCTCAGATGATTTCCAGCTGTAAAAGTCTCTAACCATGAGTTGGGAAAGAGATTTTTGAATTGTGTCTCAATCTGATTTATGCCAATTCACGTATCTCTAGTACTATGCCAGGTGGGGGGAAAACAAGGATAAATGAAACTTGGTCTCTGCCTTTGAGGAGCTAACAAGTTAAGGCAGGGTGCAGTGAGCTCAAACAAGTTACCAAGTAGTTAAAATACAGGATAGAACCTGATAAATACTTCAAGAGAGTTAAAATAAGTCCAGGCCAGGATTTCAATAAAGGTACCAGGAAAAGGTCTGTCAGGAGATGAGCTGAGGCCGGGGCATTTAAGGCAGGTTGTATCTCAGTTTGGTTAGCACATAGGCTAATGAGGAGACAATTTACAGTCACATCAGAAAGGGTCTGGTATAATCAGCCAGGGAATTTGGACTGTCTCCTGAAGGTGGTTGGGAGTCACTGAGGTTTTAGCACAAAACTCTGGCATGTTAGAGCTATGCTTCAGGAATATTACTCAGACAGCAACATCAAGATTGAGTAGAACAGAACAGGACAGAAAGCAGCTAACAAGGGCTCCAGCTACATGTGGGCCTGGGAAAGGGCCGAGTGGGGAAAGAATGAAAATGACACTACAGAATGGATTGCACATGACTCAGTAAGTGAGATGTAGGGGCAAGGGCCAGAGGACTTGAAGATGACAGTTGTGGCCCTGAGTCACTGGTAGGATGATGATACCATTATGAAATCAATGTCAGAAGAGACAGGGTTGTGGGTTCAGGGTTTTTTTTTATTTCCCAGTTTTGTATATTCTAAATATGAACTTCTAAGTTGGACTTCTAAGAGGAGATGAGCAACAAATGATTAGAATCCAAGTCACAAAACGGTACAGCTGGAAGGAACTCAGGCCACCTAGACCAAACCTCTCATTTAGAAATGAGGAAACTGAAGCCCTGATATTAAGTAACTTGCTGACACCCTAAATTCTTTCTAGAACAAGGTGGGGTTTTAATGAATGCATGTGTTTGAAATAACTTGCCCAATGTTTCATGGCTAATTGGTGGCAGTGCTGAAACTTGAACCTAGTTCTGTCTATTACCAGTTCAGTGCTCTTTCCTTAATCATTGGATGGTTCTGCACCTCATGAGGAACAAAGAGGACTAGAAAGAGGCCCGAGTGGGCGCCAACTGAGAGCTGAGGAAGGGGCTGAGGATGCTGAGGCTGTGGAACAGAGAGAGATGAAGTCTAAGGACAGAACCTGGACTCACCTACCCTCCTGCCCTCTTTTCCACCACTGCTCTCCCTTCACTACTGTTAATCTCTCACCAACCCCTACTCTGCTGTCGCCTTCACATTCTCAGCCCCTTCCAGCTCTCTGTTAAAGCTCCCTCCACCTGTGCCCACCTCTAAACACTCCACTGGCTGTCAACCTCGCTTACAAATCTGCACTTCCCAGCTTCAGCTCAGGCTGAGGCTTACTTATCATTACTCCCGCCCACCCAATCCTTTCTGTGGAAATCTCACCCAACCTCAAGACTTTATTCAAATGCCATTTTTATCCATCCATCCATCCATCCATTCGATAAATATTTACTGGATGTCTGCTATACCTCGTGCGAGAGATACAACGGGAAGATAGAAAAACCCCAAAACTGAGACAAAGACATGGTTCCTGTCCTCATAGAAGGTATGGTCCAATGAAGAAGGTAGAAGACACAAACAGCATGCAACATGTCTTAGTAGAGGTATGGACAAGTTCTGTCAGAGCCTAAAATAGTGAGGGGAAGGCTTTGCACTAGAATTTTCTTTGGATGGCTCTTAAAAGATGATTAAGTTTCCAGTTAGGCAGAAAAAAGAAAAGTACGCAGAGCAAAAAGAACAGCAAGGATCACATCTTACTCATCTCCATTTTTTTAGCACCAAGCACAGTGCCATACCCCCGATGCAAGAGCTTAATGAATATTTGCTAACTAACAGTCTTCGATGTTGATGTATGTCCATGGAGAAACCTAAAACCAGAGAAACTGTCACTAAGCAGGTACATTTAAGTGGTCTGTGAAAACTGGAGTACTTTCGCTTGATTTATTTTGGCCTACCTTCTAATTCAACTTAAAGAAAAGGCCAAATTTACTACTTCAGCTATGACCTCTAAAAACATTAGCTATTATATTATTAAAACAATTTAAATATTAAAATCAAAATTTTATTTGGCAATAAACGTAAAAAAATAATTGGTAGGTTTTTCCATTCTCAACTGCAACTTTGCTAATTGATTTTAGCAATTTCAGATGAATTCAGGCAGCTACCTCTGGGAATGCTTTCTACAAGGAGAGAGGAGACCTCTACTGGTAAGTTGGTGAATTTAACTCAAACGAATTAACAGAAACCAGTTAAAATCAAGTTAAAAATAACCACTACTGCCCTGGCTCTGCGCTCAGTTGGCTGGAGGGTGGTCCTGTACACCAAAGGCTGCAGGTTCGATCCCTGGTTGGGGTGGGTACGGGAAGCAACTGATCGATGTTTCTCTCTCTCAAATCAATAAACATATCCTTAGGTGAGGATTTAAAAAAACAGCCACTACTAAATTACTACTGTGATAAATAATTGAAGAATTAAAATAATTAAAAAGAACACTTATTATCAGAACATGGCTCAGAGCCACAAATTTGTAACTGATGTTCCTAAAAGTTGTGATTATGTTTGTGACTTAGAGAAGGCCAAACCTCTGTGTGTTTCTGAGTAACTCTGATTGAGAGTTGCAATTTGCATAAAAACAATGTTTGTTTTTTTCAAGTGGAAGTTCTGTTTTACATATTAAATATAATTACTTCTGTGGGCTATTCGAAGTGATAGCTAACTTAGTGGTCAAAAAGGCTGTGGAGAGAGGGTTATCAGAATTGGGGGTTGTTCCCCCCAAATTGCAACCCTATTTCACTGCAAATAATGTATTATTGATGCCAGTTCTTATTCCTGAGGTATGAAGAGTTAGTGAAATAGAGCAATTCATTAGGAACTGGAAGCAAAGGTCCCAAAAGCAATTTCCAGGCCAACATCACATGATGCTTACTGAACTAACACCTCACAGGTTCTGACACAGAGGAAGATGAACACGGATTCTCAGCTGAGAGGGTGGTGTCATAAACACAAATGTCTTTAGCCAAAGATTCTACAGGGTGTATAAATGTAAGGTGAGCTCTTGATATGAAGTTAGTTGCTTAATTGAAACAATTTAAGGTACAATCCTAGAGGAGAGGGTAAACAGAAAAAAACTGTAAAAAGAGCATGTGTATTGTAAGTTCTCTCAACTTGCTACACTAAGAAGCACATGCTCAAAATTGTAGCAGTAAAAGTTACTATGGTCTGTGAAAGTCTGCTTACAGACCCTGGAAGAGTGTAATTCCTCATTCAACCTAGTAACAAATCAACTACACACTGTGCCAACTAAAATATAACCATCTCCACTACATACCTATCAAAATGATTAAAATAAAAAATATTGACCCCACCATATGCTGGTGACGAGGGGAAACTGGATTGCTCGAATTATTGCTGGTGGGAATGTATAAAGGTACAGCCGATTTGGAAAAGCAGTTTGGCAGTTTCATACAAAATTAAATGTGTGCTTATCGACCTAGCAATTGGAGCCTTGGGCATTTGTCCCGTCTCAGGGAGACAAAAACAGGTTCACACAAAGAAGCTGTGCATTAATGTTAATAGCAGCTTTATTCAAAATAGCTAAAAACTGGAAAAAACTCCTATGTCCTTCAATGGGTGAATGGTTAAATACACTGTGGGACCATGAAATACTATTTGGCAACAAGGAATGAACTACTGATACTGGGATGGATCTAAAGGCATTATGCTGAATGAGAAAAGTCAATTCTGAGAAGTTACATACTGTATAGTTCTGTTTATATAAATCTGTGAAGTGACCACATTTCAGAAAAGGAGAACAGATTGGGGATGGGGAGCCCTGCAGTAGGAAAGCACAGTTTTAAAGGGCTACAGAGGAGCCCTGGCCAGGTAACGCAGTTGGTTAGAGCATCATCCCGCTGATATATACACGCTGGCAGGTTAGATCCCCCATCGGGGCGCACACAAGAACCAACCAATGAATGCACAAATAGCCCTGACTGGTGTGACTCAGTGGTTTGGGTGTTGTCCTGCAAACCAAAATGTCTCCAGGTCGATTTCCATCAGGGCACTTGCCTGGATTGCAGGCCAGGCTGCTGGTTGGAGGCGTGTGAGAGGCAACCAAGCAATGTTTCTCTCACACATCCATGTTTCTCTTCCTCTGTTTCTCCCTCCCTTTCCCTTGCTCTAAAATAAATAAATAAGTAAATAAGTAAGTAAATAAATAATAAATCTTTTTAAAAAGCATAAATAATTGGTGTTTTTCTCCTCTCTCCCCCCAAAAATCAATAAACTAAGAAAGGAGAGGAGGCGATGGAGAAATTCTTGTGATGGAACTGTGCTTGACTATGGTGGTGGATACAAGAACCTACGCGTAGATAAAAACTATATAGAACTTGGCCTGGCTGGTGTGGCTTGGTTGGATGGAGCATCGCCCCCTGCACCAAATGGTCTCGGGTTTGGTTGCCAGGTCAGGGCACCTATGGGAGGCAACCCATTGATGTTTCTATCTCACATTGATGTTTCTCTCTCTCTCTCTCTTTCCCCCCTTCCTGTCTCTCTAAAATCAATGAATGTATCCTCGGGGAGGACTGATTAAAACATGTATGTAAAATTGGTGAAACCTAAATAAGATCAATGGGTTGTGTCAATGTCAATTTCCTGGTTGTAATGTGCTGTCGTTTTGCAAGATGTTATCATAAGGAAGACTTAGTAAAGAGTACATAGAGTCACCATTGTTCCTTACAACTGCATGGGGATCTACAATTATCTAAAAAAACCTTTAAATAAATTAAAAAAATAACCATCCCTTTAAAAAAAATTGCGATGGAGAAAGCAGGTAACATTCTGCATTGTTTTTACAAATAAAGCAAAATATGTACAACTACCCAGGAGGTAAAACCATTTCAGCATAATAAAATCAGTCATTTATCGAATATTTCGCTGTGCTAAAACCTGATGAGGCTTATCTCCTAATGCGAACAGCCCTCTGCGGGAGCCACTACCATCCCTCTCAGTTCACAGAGGAGGGCAGGGTCTCAGGCAGAGAGGTGAAGGGACCTCACCACGCTACCTAAGGACTGGAACCGAATCCAAATGGGCAAGTAAAGTCCTTCCAGCAATTAAGTTGTATCATCCTACTTTTCTGTTCAGCTGTTCTGACCCTAAAAATTAAGAATTGCCATTAGACACAGATAACGGGTGTTACACTGGCATGGTGATAATCACATAATTTTAGAATATCAGGTCTTTTAGAGATTACATAGCCCACCTCCCTCATTTTACAGATAAGTAGTAAACAGGGAAGATGAGACCTGTACGGGTGAGTCGATGTTCTCAGGCCGGCACGACATAGTTAAAACTGTATGTCGGCCCAGTAGTAACGATAAGGAAACAACGCTAAAGGAAGGCAGAGACCGAGAGGGGTCCGGTTCCTCTATGCGATATTTACAGGACCGATAAATAACCGAATGAATGATACCGCCAGGAGCCTCACGAAAAGAAGTCTAGAAGATCGCAGGTTATCAGGAGTTGCCGTGACAAAGGGCCTCGGTCGGGAGCTAGGGCTAAGGCCAGACGGGGCGCGCTCCTTCAGTGGGCACTGGGCTTGGTGGGAGCCGGGTGCTCAGCAATCCGCCTCCTGCGGACTACGGACGGGGCCGGGGCGGGGCGAGCGGGAGGAAGGGAGGAAGAAACTGGGCCCGCGAAAACGAGGTTTCACCGTAATCATGCCCTGATTTTCTCCCACAGTCCCGCGTCCGCTCGACGGTGAAGGTCAAAGACTCGCAACTCCGCGGGACAGGTTTTCCCTAAACCAAGCAACCGGAGAAGGGAAAGGGCAGAGGTGACTGGCACTCTAGTCCCGCCCGCTCCGCCCCGGTCCTCTACTCACAGCGTCGGAGGGAGGGAGCGAGCGAGCGTCACAGGCGCGCACGGCAGAGCCGGCCTGCCCTTCGCCCTCCGCCGAGCGCGCCCATTGGTCCCTGGCAGCCACTCCCACGTGGGACGAAGGTGCACGCCTCATTGGCCCCTGCGTAGAAGGCGGGGCTAGAGAGCGCCGGGGCCCCAGTAGCGTCCTGTTCTGGGGAGCACTCTGGGGTTAGGGTCAGGGGTGGGTCGCAGGCAATGGTTCCCTCGCTGCGTTACCTGGGCAGTGCCTGTGGACGGGCCCGTGGGGGCTTCCCCGGGGGCTTCTCCGCAGGGTGCGGGCCCGCGCTGGGGAGGCCCCGGCCGCTGTGCCAGGGTGGCCGCAAAGCCAGCACTAGGTGAGTAGCCGCTGGCCCGCCCCCGCCACCTGTGCGGCATCTTTTCCCGAAGGCGCCTGGTGCTGGACCTATGCCCCTGTGCTATTTCCCTGTCCCAGGCGTGAGAGGTCGGAATCCTGAGGAGCACAGGCACCAATCTCGGGTCCCCGGAACTACCTGCGGGATTTTTTTGATGTATTTGTAGGCGGGAAGAAAAGAATAACAGACCGGTGTTACGTAGAGGGCTACAGCAGTCTGTCTTTGAAAACAGCCCCTCCACTTCCTATTTAACTCTGAGCGGGTTAACTAAAGCTTCCTAAAGGCTCAGTTGTGAATGGGAACCTAGTCTCTCCCGCAGGTGATGGTTTTGAGCGTCAAAGGACCTAGCACACTCTAAGCAATCGAATACGCTCTTTGTTAGCAGGCATCGCTGGTGTTACTGGGAAACCTGAAACCAGTCTTAAATCAGTTCCAGGCTGACACTGCATAGAGTTACCTCAGGGAGAAGCAGCTCAGTTGCTAATTGAAGCCTGCAGAATTCAGTGTCCTGTGATTTAAAGTTTGGAGGTCACCCTGGAAACCACTACATTTCTCTGCTTTCTGTAGAGATGGTGGTTTATGCGAAGCTTTAAAGCTGGGAAGTTTGGCTGTTTCTAGAACTAGAGCGTGACTGGAGCTTAGCTTCAGAGATGGTGGGAATGGCCCCAGGAGAGGGGCTGCATCACAGCAGGGTTTTTATTTTAACTACACGTTGCATTTTATTCTAAGAGCGTTGGGAAGCTTTTAAAAGGGTTTTGAAGAAGAGTATTAATTAAATGCTGATGTTTCAAAAATTTACTCTGGCTGCTGCTTGTTAGTGTATTGGAAGGGGATTAGACTGGGAAAGGATTTGTAATTCATCATGGGGTATGTAGGCAATTCTTTTGGGAAGCTTTTCTTAAGAGAAATAGGGTTAGTGAAAGTTTTCTTTATACTTTCTATTTTGAAATAATTAGGTTCATAGAAGATTGCAACAAAGTAGAGATCTTATATACTTTTCACCCAGTTTACCCTCATGATAACATCTTACAGAACTAATAGTGCGTATCAAAACCAGGAAATTGACATTGGCACAATCTATAGACTTTGTTCAGATTTCATCATTTTACAGCACTCATTTCCATGTGTGTATGTTTCTGTTCCATTTAATCGTGTTTTTAACTTGTGTAACTACCACCATAATTCAGAAACAGCGATGTTCCGTCAGTACAAAGATACCCCTTGTGTTACCTGCTGTGGTACATTCTCATCCCATCTCTACACCCTTCCTAACAACTTCCTGACCTGTGGCAATCACTGATCTATGCCCCAGCTCTGTAATTTTGTCATTTGAGGATGTTCTATAACTGGAATCACACATGTTATCTTCAGAGATTGCCTTTCTTTTTCACAGCATAATGTCCTTGAGATCCATCGAAGTTGTTACCTCTATGGATATTGGGTTCTTCATAATTGTTGAGTAGGATTACATGATGATATACATGTATCACAGTTTAACCATTCACCAGTTGAAGGATATCTAGCTATTTCCAGTTTTTGGCTGTGAATAAAGCTACTATAAACATTTATGTACAGATCTTTCTATGAACATAATTTTTCCTTTCTCTGGTATAAATGCAGTCACTAAGACCTGATGTAAGCACATGTTTAGTTTTTTGTTGTTTTTTAAAAATTTTATTTATTTATTTTTAGAGAGGGGGAAAGGAAGGAGAAAGAGAGGGAAACAGCAATATGTGGTTGCTTCTCATGTACCCCCTGCTGGGGACCTGGCCCACAACCCAGGCATGTGCCCTGACTGGGAATCGAACTGGCGACTCTTTGGTTCACAAGCTGTTGTTCAATCCACTGAGCCACACCAGCCAGGATACATGTTTAGTTTTTTAAGAAACTGTCATATTCTTTTTCCAGAGTGACTGTACTGTTTTTCATTCCTATCCGTAATATGTGAGTGATCCATTTCCTTTTCACCCTCATCAGTATTTGGTATTATCACTTTTTGTTTTTAATTTTAGCCATTGTGATATGAGTATAGTGATACCTCATTGGGATTTTAATTTCATTTCTGTAATGATTAATGGTATTGGACATTTTTCATGTGCTTATTTGCCATCTGTACATCTATCTGTTCTGTTTGACAATATGTTTGTTCATATCTTTTGCCCATTTTCTAGATGGCTTGTTTTGAGAGTTCTTCACAGATATTCTAGATAGAGTACTTTGTCAGATATGTGGTTTGCAAGTATTTCCCCCCAGTGTGTAGGTTTTCTTCTTATCCTCTTAACAGGATCTTTTGTAGACTAAAAGTTTTTAATTTGATGGAGGCCAATTTATCAACTTTTTTCTTTTATGGATCATGTTTTTGGTGTAAACCCTTCACCTAGCCCTACATCCCAAAGATTTTTTCCCTGTGTCTTCTTCCAAAAGTTTTATAGTGAATATTTGATGATATAAACCATTTTTGTTGGATTTTTTAGTTAAAATAATGGTATTGTATGTGTTGAAGAGGCCTTTTAGAAATAACATTAAAATATTTACAGATGATGTTTAGGATTTACATCAAAATATCATAATATAGGAGGGGTGAAATAGGTGAGGTGTGGAAGAGACAAGAGTGGCTGTGTTTCTGTGGAACCGATTTGTTGCCCATAAGGTTAGTGTTAAAGGGAATCTTTTACATTCCTTATTGCAAAGTTAGACTATACAAGCCCTTTCTAAGTTTTGAAATGGCTGTATAATTGGGGTTTGTCGTGGCTAAAATTGTGGTTCCAAACCTGTTTCTGGACCACTTCACTGTTTTCTGCTCAACAGAAAAAATTGATAAATTCTTGCACACCAAGGCATTAAAGACAATGTGTTAGCTTGTCCTCAAGAATATTGCACTTGAATTTTAAAAGAACAGGTGGTAGAGAAGAGTGTGATGCTTAACACCAGCAGCTAGCCCAGGCAGGTGCTGCAGAGATTTGGAGCAGCTTGGTCAACCAGCCTCCCTGCCTGCTGGGTGTAGATGATTATAGTACTGACCAGCCATGCGTGTAACTTTTAAAGGTTTCTTCATGAGTGGGAAGCCAAATAGCACAAAACCCAATAAATATTTGTTTTTTTTTTTAAATATGTTATTCATTTAATTTTAGGAAGAGGAGAAGGGAGGGAGAAAGAAAGAAAAAAAGGGAGAGAAAACATTTATGTGTGAGAGATGCATCAGTCAGTTGCCTCTCACCCTCCCCTAAGTGGGAACCTGGCCTGCAATCCGGATGTGTGCCCTGACTGAGAATCAGACCAGCGACCTTTCGACTTTCAGGCTGGTGCTCAGTCCACTGATCTACACCAGCTAGGGCAGATATTTGTTTTTAATGATTATAAGTTGACAGTCTAATTAATTGTCCACAGATGACGAGAATATTGCATATGAAGTTTGGTAAGGTCCACTGTAAACATGCTAAAGGTGACTTTCTCTTACAGCTCATTCGATGTGGTCATCATTGGTGGTGGGATCGTGGGGCTTGCCTCCGCCAGAGCCCTCGTCCTGCGGTATCCAGCACTTTCCATTGGTGTTCTGGAAAAGGAGAAAGATTTAGGTATGTATGTTATCAGTGTTGCCCTTTGGGCTTAACTTGCTCATTTTGTCCATTCTGCATCTGTTACACTGAGTGTTGGTATTAGTCCACTAGTTTGAGTTCCCTGTAAAGCAGATTCCGGGACTAGGACTTGGTTGTAGGTGATTTATTTGAGAGGTTACATAGGAGACAGGAGTGAGGCTGTGAGGGTAGTAAACAGGAGGAGGAAAAACCACATGAAGGTATGTTATTAAAGTTGCTGGTATGAGCTTGATTCCACTGGGACCTCTGAGGAACGACATGAACACTTCCCAGGGTCATCCTTATTTTCCCATTAGCTCCTGCCTCTACCGGTTGAGGACTGCCCCTGGGGGTGTTGAGTTCTCCTTCCCCACATTAGAAGAGGCCCAGGGGCAGAATGTGGAGAGTTATAGTGGGTCCTTGAAGTGGTTTGCTGGTAGTGAGAGGCGAGTATGTGACTGAAATCAAAGATGGGCTAAGAGGGATGTGACACAGGCACCAGAGATGGCTGCTAGAGGAAGGTACCAGTGCTCTGACTGTCAGAATTTTTTAAAATGTGGTCTCTGATAGCTTTAGCTGTGTTTGTTTCCCCAGTTCTTAGGTTTTGTAAGTCACATACTTTCTCTTATCCTGCTTCTCTTGTTTGGTAGCTGTTCACCAGACTGGACATAACAGTGGTGTCATACATAGTGGAATTTATTATAAACCTGAATCTCTGAAAGCTAAATTATGTGTACAAGGCGCAGCCCTCATCTATGAGTACTGTAACCAAAAGGGAATTGCTTACAAGCAATGTGGCAAGGTATGGTATTTTTACTAGGACCTTTACTTATTTATAATAAGTAGCATTTTCTTAGTGATGTTTAATGTTGAATTAAAAATATGTGGTTTTTGCTGTGGCTGGTGTGGCTCAGTGGATTGAGTGTCGACCTGTGAACTGAAAGGTCGCCAGTTCAATTCCCAGTGAGGGCACATGCCTGGGTTGTGGGCCAGGTGCCCAGTGAGGGTGTGGGAGAAGCTTCTGGCCTTCTAGTTCTCCTTCTCTTCCCCTCCCTCTACAAATAAATAAATAAAATCTTTAAAAAAGAATTTAGGCTTATTTGAAAAAATACCTGGCTTTTCTTTATCTCAGTATTATTTGCAAAATCTATTAGGGAATAACTCTTTTTAAAAAGATGGTATGACTAACTCCACATAATTTTTAAAGTAACAGCTTTATTGATGTAATGTATATATCATACAATTCACCCTTTTAAAGCATACAGTCCAGTTTTTAGTGTTGTCACAGAATTATGTAGCTATTACCACTGTCTAATTTTAGATCATATTCATTATCCCCAAAAGAAACCTTATACTCATTAATGGTCACTCCCCATTCCCCTACTTCCTAGTCTTACTTCTCCCCAGGCCCTGGCAACCACGAATATACTGTGGATTTGCCTATTCCGGATATTTCACATAAGTGGAATCATGCAATATGTTGTCTTGTGTGACTGGCTTCTTTCACTTAGCACAATATTTGCCAGGTTCATTCATCTTACAGCATGAATCAGTATGTCATCCTTTTTATATTTCATTGTGTAGGTATATGAAATTTTATCTATCTGTTGATGAGTTGATGGACATTTGGGTTGTTTCTACCTTTTGGCTATTATGAATAGTACTGCTATGGAATTTATGAACAGGTTTTTGTATGGACCTGTTTTCATTTCTCTCGGATATATACCTAGGAGTGGAATTGCTGGGTGATATGGTAACTCCATGTTTAAAATTTGAGGAGCTGCCAAACTCTTTTTCAAAGTGCTGTACTGTTTTACATTTCCACTAACAATTAATGAGGATTCTGATATCTCCACATCCTCACCAGCACTTGTAATTGTCTCTCTCTTTTATTTTAGCCATTCTAGAGGATGTGAAGTGGTATATATCGTTGTGGTTTTGATTTGCATCTTCCTAGTTATTGACGATGTTGAGCATCTCTTCATGTGCTTATTGGCCATTTTATCCTTGAAAAAAATGTCTTTTGCACACTTTTTAAATGGGGTAATTTGTCTTTTTATTGTTGATTGTATGTGTCTTTTATATATTCTGGATACAGTCCCTTATTAGCTATAAGATATTTACTAAAATACTGCCAACATATTAAAATATTTTTAATTTAAAAAATAAAATAGTAGAGCCCTGGCTAGTGTGGTTGAGTTGGTTGGAATGTCATCTGTAGACAGAAAAGGTGGCAGGTTCTATTCTGGTCAGGGCACATACCTGGACTGCAGGTTTGACCCCAAGTTGGGGCATGTATAGGAGGCAACCAATTGATGATGTCTCTCTCTCTCTCTCTTTGTTTCTTTGGTCCTGTTCCTCTAAAATCAGTAAATGTATTCTCAGGTGAGGATTAAAAAAAAGAAAAGAAAATAGTAGTAATGGTAATAATAATTTAAAAATATTGCTAAAATTGTTCTCTCATTCTGTAGATTTTTAAAAAATTTCTTGATGGTATCCTTTGAAGCCCAGAAGTTTTTTATTTTTATGAAATCAGTTTATTTCTCTTTTGTTTTTAGTGCCCTGCCTAATAAATCATTGCCTAACTTTTTCATGAAAAATTACTCCCATGTTTTCTTCGAAGAGTTTTATTATAGCCTTAGTTCTGACATTTAGATCTGTCTTCACTCCCCCCCACAAATGAACTGGTTTGGTTCTAGCTGATACAGAATTTGGAGTAGAACAAAGACTGAAGAGTAGACTTTGGTGGGATTCTAGGCTGGGTGTGCTTTGACCTCCCAGCTGAGATAGAAATGGCTGAATGACAACTAAGGAGAAGATGAGCCCCAGCATGATTTTTTTAAAACAACAGTGTATTCTTACATGTACAACAGGCTGGAGCGTTGAAGACAATACTCCATTCTAGCTGTAGGTGGCAACAGATGTTATAGTAGAGAATCCAGATGTTTAAACAAGAATGGAACGAAGGATCCCCATTGCCTCAGGCACAAGAAACAGTTTATTTTCTGCCAGAATTCTTAATTCCAAGTGTGGAATCTTCCCAAATGTGGAACTTCTTCCCCATAGCCTTCACTTTTAGCTCCTTGAGTTTCTTCTTCATCTTTTTTTTTTTTTTTTGTCATTTCTGTTTTAATGCCTTACCTTCTTCATCCATTTACTTAGCCTGCTTCTTGGGCTGTTTCAGGGCCTTAACCCCTTACAGCCAGCCTACTGCCCTTTCCACAGACCTTGCCACCAGAAGGAGGGTTCTCTACCCCACTTCCTGTACCTTCAGCATATGATTGCTTTTATTTATTTATTTATCTATTTATTAAATTTTATTTATTGATTTGAGAGAGAGAAACTTCAGTTTGTTGTTCTACTTAATTATGTATTCATTGGTTGATTCTTGTATGTGCCTGACTGGGGATTGAACCAGAAACTTTAGCGTATCAGGATGATGCTCTAACCAACTGAGCTACCCGGCCAGAGCCATATGATCACTTTTACATTAATTTTGGTATGCAGTGTGAGGAAGGGGTCCTGCTTCGTTCTTTTGTATGTGTACATCCAGCTATTTAGTGCCATTTGTTGAAAAGACTATTCTTTCCACATTGCTTTGGTGTCTTTGTCACAAATCAGTTGTGCATAAATGCCAGAGGGTATATTTAGGATTCTCAATTCTATTCCATCAATATATTTCTGTCTTTATGCCAGTACCATACTGTCTTGATTATTGTAATTTTTCTTCTTCATTTTCTTTTTTTTGAAATCAGGAAGTATGAGTCCTCCAACTTGTTCTTTTTTCAAGATTGTTTTTTCTATTTAGTGTCCCTTTAATTTCCATATGAATATCAGGGTCAGTTTGTCAGTTGCTCTAAAAAGGCAGCTGGGATTTTGACAAATTGTATTGAATCTATAGATCAATTTGGAGAGTATTGCCACTTAACAATGTTAAATCTTGCAATGAACATGGGACGTCTTTGCATTGACTTAGATCTTCTTTAATTTTTTTCAACGTTTTGTATTTTTCAGTGTACAGATCTTGCATTTCTTTTATTAAATTTATTCTTTGGTATTAGTCTAATAGGTTTTGTGTGTGTTTTTGTATTGCTTAGGATTTTCTATATATAGGATCATGTCATCTGTAAATAAGATAGCTTAATTTTTTCAATTTGGATGCCTTTTACATTTTTTGCCATGACTAGAATCTCTAATACAGTGTTGAAAATTGAAAGCAGTGAAAATGGACAGCCTTGTGTTTTTCCTTATCTTAGGGAAAAAGCATTCAATCTTTCACTATTACGTATGATGCTAGTATGGGTTTTTTTGTAGATGCCTTTTATCAGATTGAGGAATTCCTTTCTATTCCCAGTATTTTTTTTTTACCATAAAAGGGTATTGGATTTTTTTCAAATGCCTTTTCTGTTTCTTTTTTTTTATTAAAGATTTTATTTATTTATTTTTAGAGAAAGGGGAAGGGAGGGAGAAAGAGGGAGAGAAACATCAATGTGTGGTTACCTCTCATGCACCTCCAATTGGGGACTTGGCCCACAATCCAGACACGTGCCCTGACTGGGAATTGAACCAGTAACCTTTTGGATCGAAGGCTGGCACTTAATCCATTGAGCCACACCAGCCAGGGCCCTTTTTCTGTTTCTATTGAACTAATCATATAGTTTTTGTCTTTCATTCTGTTAATAGGATATATTACATTCATTGACTTTTGGTTATATTGATCTTGCATTCCTGAAATAAATTTCATTTGGTCACCGTATATAATCCTTTTTATATATCACTGCATTCAGTTTACTAATATTTTGTTCAGGACTTTTATGTCAATATTTATAAGAGATATTGGCCTGCAGCTTTATTTTCTTTTGATGTCTTTGATTTGGGTATCTGGCTAATTCTGGCTTCATTGAATTAGTAAGTGTTCCTTCTTTTGTTTTTTGGAACAGTTTATGAAGAATTGGCATTAATTCTTCTTTAAACATGTGAAAGCATTTATTAGTAGAGTCCCTTGGCATGATCTTTTCTTTGTGGGAAGTTTTAAAGTTACTTATACGATCTCTTTAAATTTTTTTTAAAGTCTTTTTTTTTTAAAGATTTTATTTATTTATTTTTAGAGAGGGAAGGGAGGGAGAAAGAGAGAGAGATAGAAACATCAATGTGTGGTTGCTGGGGAACATGGCCTGCAACCTAGGCATGTGCCCTGACTGGGAATCGAACCTGCGATGCCTGGTTTGCAGCCTGCACTCAATCCACTGAGCTACACCAGCCAGGGCTCGATCTCTTTACATTTTATGTATCTATTCAGATTTTCTTTTCTAGTCAGTTTCAGAAGTTTGTGTCTTCGTATGAATTTGTCTGTTTCACATAGATTATTTAATTTGTTGGCATACACTTTTTCATGATATTCCCTTGTAAGTCTTTTCCATGTAATTTTTAAGAATAAAAGTTAATTGTTACCATTAAATATGTCATGAAGATTTTTTTAATTATACAGGAAAATGGTCCTGACATGGTGTTAAGGGGAAAAAATATATAAAACTATATTTATAGGTTTTATGGTAGAGTTATAAGAGTTCTTTATATATTCTGGATACTAGACCCTTATGAGCTATATAATTTGCAAAGGTTTTTCCCATTCAGTGGATTGTCTTTTTACATTCTTGATAGTGTCCTTTGATACCACTTTCATTTTTAAGGTTAATCATTTTGATTTAAATAAACTTTATACCTTGATTAAAAGTATTATCTCATGAAATTGTCTTGACTCCTTGCTATGAAATAGTGATTTGTGAATTCTAATTTATCCATGAATTTGCATCTGTGCCCTCCTTTGATGAGAGCTGTTAAGTAAGGAGGAAACTACTTCAGACAGATACTTTGCCTAGAAATAAGTAGACAAAAATTCTTGAGTAAAGTTTTTAAAATTACTTCTTTTTTTCTCTGCAACAGAATGCATTAGTAAATTCTTTGTAATGTACTTTATTCTGAAACTTAAAAGTCGGTGTTCATGCTGCCTGCCTCTACCAGAACCAGTAAGCAGAGACCAGGATTGAGTCTTCACGGGCACTTTATTCAGGTGCCTGCAGTCTGTGGAGGTGGTGTGTTATGTGTGCTCAAAAGCCATCTTAACGTCTCATTTCAAGCTGACAGTTTTATAAGGAGAAGGAAGGGTTGGTAGGGAGTTGGGAAAAAAGGCTAATTGGATAAGAGTTACAGCCCTGCTGTGATTTTTCCTAGTATTTCTTTATCTGTTGATCAACAATTCTGCATGGCTGGGCGTTCCCTCCCTGGAACACAATGGCTCGGATACTATCTCCAGTGCTTGTAGACCCCTGAGGCACAAAGGTTGAATTGCTTGTTGGAGTTGCATGGTCATGCATTCCAGTTCCTGTAATAACAGCTTTCCACATGCATTAATCACTTAATCCTGTCAATTATGACTGAAGCCAAAACCTTTAACTCTTGAGTTCACCTATCATTCCCCTACCTTTAGTTTTTAATCATCTTATTTCTATAAGATTAGTTTAATTAAAGAAATACAAACTAAAACAACCACATTTTCCAGCTGGGGCTACCCTAGCATTTTTTAAAGAAAGCATTTCTCTGTCCTTTAGCGTTACCATTGGTCCCCATATGGTTACCATTGGTTACCATAAACAAGGGAGTACCAACACCTATAAGACATGAAATGAAAGTTTGTTCTATATAGGTTCCTGTCCCACTTTTCTTCTGGTTGGCTTTCTGGGGATCCTGTCTACCAAATCTTGAGTAGCACCTAATCTCCAGGCTCAAAGAAATATAGCAAACCTGTGGGGGAGAGGTCTCTGATACAAGCAAGGTCATTAATCTCAGCTAAGGTCTGACTTAAATGTTGTACGTAGTTCTTTACCTTTGCTTCTTGATCTATGGACAATTCTGGAAAATAAAATGGATGGTTTTCTGTTAGTGATATCCCATTCTACTGAATACTAGATGTTTTTCTGATGTATTGGTATTTTATATTCTTTTATAGATATAAGAAAGCCATTCTGTTGTGTTATTGCTGTGGGGTTTTTTGTTTGTTTGTTTGTCTCTTTTTTTTAATGGAAAGATTAAGCAACCAGTGCTTCTGTCCCCTCTGGGACTGAGGGAGTGGTGGTGCTCAGAGTTGCTTATGGCCACGATGCATGTAGGAACTGATAGCAGAAGTGGAAATTGAGGCTGCACCTCAACTTTAAGGAAAATTTGTTTTAATGCAGTTTTCTTAAGAGAACTTTTTTTTGTGTGTGTGGAGGAGGAAATGAAGTCATGAAGGAAGGTTGAAGTAGATACATGAAGAAAAAACAATTTAAAAAATCAACCCGATTTGAGGGGTAGTAATTTATGGTTTTCTAGTCACTTTATCTTTTATAGCTGATGGTATGTTTAACTCTATCCATATTATAATTTTTTGAAGCTCATAGTAGCTATTGAACAAGAAGAAATTCCCAGACTTAAAGCCTTATATGAGAGGGGCCTGCAGAATGGTGTCCAGGGACTGAGGCTGATCCAGCAGGAGGACATAAAAAAGAAGGAGCCATATTGTAGGGTAAGTGATTCACCAACTCCACACACATGCTCACAGGGACATTTTTGTTTACGGCTCCGTCTTGTGACACGGAGGCTGGGTGTGAATTTGTAGGAGGCAGGAATTACATAGAAACAGATAATCTTGTCATGAAAGCGTTGTGTTGACAGACACAAGAGTGCATTGCCACAGGCCGGATACTTGATTTCATCTCTCCCTAAGTCATTATAAGAAAAGTCCGACCCATGGAGAATTTTTATGAGTTTATTTGAGCCAAACTGACCACATATGCCAGGGAGCAAGATTTCAAATGCACTGGAGAATAACAGTTTTGCAGCTTTTATGCATTTGAAAAGAAGGAGGGAACATAAGGAAAATTACATGAAAATGGGAGAAAGCAAGGCCAGGATTGGATTATAGGACAGCTAGCAAAATTATGTGCTCTTTTGAAAGTGGTTATAGCTTATTTCTACGGTGTATTAACCTAAATGCACAGAAGCAATGGTCAGGACTTGTTTAAGGCAAAGATAAACCTTTTACTAAAGAAGTTATATGCCTGGGACATGACTACCCACCACGACCTGCCCAGTTAGGGATTTATGATTAGATCACCCTGTGAGGTTACTTTCCATACAACCCCCCTTTTCACCCACACCTATGAGAAAACACCAGGTCTGAAGAACATAAGCAAAGGCAAGAGGAGGGCTGAGACCATGTGACGTGGTTGGAAAGCAGTGAGCGGTGAGGTACGGTTGGATCTCAGGGTGTGTAGGAAATATAAAAAGTGAGGCTATAAAGGCAGGACTAGGCTCACATAAAGGGTCTGATATTCATGCTAATAACTTTGAAGTTTTTCTAGTAGGCACAGGAGCCAGTGAAAATTTTTGAGGAGGGTGGCTACAATATCCAGTTTATATTTCAGGAAGATAAGGCTGGCATGGGTGCGAAGGGTGGGTTGTAGCATATCTTGTTTAAAACATGCTATCCTTATATTCATGAAAGAGACATGAATAATAATACCCTGCATATCAACATTCTTTGCTAGCCTTTCAGAAGCTGTCACTCCAACCCCCAGTTCACTGGCTGTTCCAGTGAATGTCTCTGTCTCCTGTTCCTTTTCCCCCACCTCTTTATTGACAATATGTAATAGCTGAACTCCAGGTACCTGTGTTAGAGAGTCTGACTTTCAACTTACTGCCAGGCAGTGCTTATTAGAAGCTTTGAGTTTCGTCTGAGAGTTTAGGAAAGCCTTCTCCGAGGTGAACCCCGAATTTAAAGGTGAATAAATAGTGTAATATAACTTATAAAAGAGCTATATCCTGCTCTTCTCTGAGGTCTCTGCAGAAGTGATCTACTTTCTATAAGGCCACATTGTAATGATCAATGCCTATTTAGGGATGACAATATATAGTAGAAAATATAGTCTGGTTATTCCATAAAGGTGTCTTGAGTAAATCCCTCCTTTCTCTCCCAGCCTCACCACCATTACCAGCAATGGTGGGCAAAATTTGCATAGTACAGCGTTACTTTTGTTTCTTCCAGGACCGCCAAAAAGAAAAAGTGTGTTAGGGTAGCTCTAAAGGGCGTCTTGGACCAGATTCCTTTAAGTAGAACATTAAGTTCTTGGAGCATCTTGGAAATTTTTAAACGGCCTCTGTGAACTTTGACTTTGGAGAATGGCTCCTGACCGCTGTCTTTCTGGGCAAATCCTGACTGCTTCTTCTGACTTCAGCTGTGCTGGTCTGTCTGCCGTCCCTTTAATGGGTCAACCACATGTTCCTTTGTGCCTCCATTCTCCTGACGGACTTCAACTCTGGGTGTTCGCTGGCTTGCTTCCCTGGTTCTTTTCTAGCCGTCCGACTTGCTGTGGCCTTGGATTTCAAGCTCTGGGCTGCTAAAGCTGGACAGCACGTGCCCAGCTCCTGCCTGAGGGCTGGCTTGTCTGCCAACCCCACCCTGGGCCAGGGCATTAGATTGTTTGACGGCAGTGACTCACTCCGCTTCCCCCGACATACACGTATAGGTGGGCTCACCCGCCTCTCATGAAGAGGGTAAAGGCAAGAATAAAGAGGGAAAGAAAAGAAGGGAGACCTTCTAGGGCAGGGTAAAAATCCAGCATGTTTAAAGATAGCCCTCAAAAGTTCATTTATTCAATAACTGAGTGCCTGCTGTGTGTCAGGCATTGTGCTGGGTAATAGGAATATAAAATGAATAAAGATATTTAGGATTCAAAAAAATGTTGATATGGAGCACTTCTACAGCATGTTTTTATCCCTCTGTTATACTTGTCACATAGTTTCATGCTAGGCAATGAAGTTTTGTGACTACACTCTTGGTATCATCCTAATTTAGACTCCAAGGTTATTGTATACAAAATACTATTTATAGATTGAAATTGAATTACAGCAACTGACCTATGAATTTAGGGATTGTCAGACCATATAAGAGCTAGTATAAAATCTTATGGGTATTTACTATATAAAAAAAAGGAGTGATTTCTTGTACATGGACAAATGCTTTCATATTCTGGAAGCAGACTGCCAGGAAAATGGTGAAGTTTCTCAAATGTTGCTTTCAGTTTGTGAAAAGAGACCGTTGGGTGTTTTGCGAGCCTTTACCCTTAGTTGGGTCTGGCCATGGGGCAGCATTGATCAGAAATGGGTAGCAAAGTCAACAGTTTTGAAAGGATAAGCAGGTAAATGTATTGGGGTATGAGTGGGGCACTGAATACAAGAATCAAATATTTAAAGTAATATTATCAAACATTATTTTAAAAGCACAACAATGACAGTGCCATGCTGGCCAAACAGGAAGATGGCAGCATTTACCAGTCACACCCACCTTCTGGGCTTTAGTTATTCTGGGAACCAGGCAACCCTGTTAGGGGAGATTTTTTAGAAAAACCAGTGTACTCATATACACAATAAAGCAAGGAAAAATGGCACTATTACCAAGGATTCCCCAAAGTGTAGTTAGTATTTAGTGTGTGAAATTCTTTTCTTACCTTTTTTTTTCCAGAATTAGGAAAGGATATATTTATTCCAAAAAATTAAATAAGTGTGCTTGTAGATCATTCATACGTAGAGTTTGAACATATCTTGGCAAACAAACAAATAACAATAAAGCCCAGGCTGTTAATTTCTCATATTATCTGAAGAGAAAGTTTGAATTAACTGCATACAATCTCCATTCAATATTTCCAGTCTTGAAAATAGAGTCTGCAGCAAATCAAATCAATGCTCTGCAAGCATATGTATAATTCTGGGTTCTCATTGAGTATGGACACGTAGTCCATACTGGGAAAATCCCAGTAGAGTTTATTTAAAACACATTTGTTTGGTGATACAGAATTCAACTCAGAATCAGACATGAATCAGAATCAGATAGGATGAGGGATGAATAAAACTGAAAAACTGGTTGTAGCAGCTGGAAGAGCCTGGCAAACTGAACTCCTTCAAAGAGAATTAGTACCTGATTATAGAGACTTTCTTATTCTATACACAGACACTCAAATTCAAATGTAGGCACTGATGGGACAAACTTTTATTTATTTATTTCATTTTTTAAAAAGATGGTATTTAGTTTTAGAGAGAGGGGAAGGGAGGGAGAAAGGGAGAGAAACATTGATATGAGAAAGAAACATCAATCAGTTGCCTCTCACACACACCTCGACCAGGGACCAAACCCACAACCCAGGCATGTGCCGTGACTGGGAATTGAACCAGCTACCTTTTTCTTTGCAGAGCGACACCCAACCAACTGAGCCACATTGGTCAGGGCAAGCCTCTATTTTATTTTTCTTTTAAACTATCAGATTTTTTATTAAGAAAGGATAATATGTGTTACCCATCAAAATGAACAGTAAAAAAAAAATCAGTGCAAAATAAAATTTATTGAACAAACTGTCCTTAATGGTGTTAATTGTATTGTCTTGACTTTTTCACGATCTTGCCCCAGGGTCTAATGGCTATTGATTGCCCATATACCGGCATTGTGGACTATCGTCAAGTGGCTCTGTCATTTTCCCAGGATTTCCAAGAAGCAGGTGGCTCTGTCTTGACCAATTTTGAAGTTAAAGATATTGAAATGGCTAGAGAAAGTCCTTCAAGAAGTGAAGATGGTAAGCCATCCTTGTCTTTTCTTTTGATTTGACATGTATTGACTTCTAAACAAATTTGGGACAGTTTTTGGCTGGGCTGGTGCTGGTGGAGGTCCACCAGGAGCTGGGCTAGAATAGGGTACAGAGGTGGAGGCAGGTGCAGAGGGTAAATCGAACATGAACGAACTGGGACTTCCGGTGAGTCTCTTGTTCTTAGAACTGGGCACTGATCAGACACTTCTGAGTGTAGCTCTAACACCTGAGCTACCAAGGCTGTTTATATAAAATCATCCCCCAGCAGTTCTTTATGCTGTAGATTAGTCGGAATCCCTTGGGGGTAATTGTTAAAAATGCAGACTTGAGGATCACCCAGTCTTACTGAATCAGACTGTCTGGGGATAGGCATTCTGAACTACCCCTTTTGGGGAAATTCTCTTAAAAGTCTAAATGAATCCGTTTGTAAATTTTAAAATTTGCTTTTGGGAAATTAGAATGAGGAAAAAGGTAGTGCTGCATTCATTCTCCCTAGACTGGTTTCTTTAGGGGGTCTCGGCCGTCTGACTCATTCTCCCAGTGGCCCACTACATTCAGAGATGATGAGAAAAGTTGTTCAATAAGATTGTAATAAGTAGGTAGCTTAATCAATCAAATTTATGGTACAAATAAGACTTTGTATGTATGCTGTATAAGACTTTGAGATCCCTTTTATCTAATTGGAAACTGATTTTATATAGTTTAGTGTTGGAGATCTTTGTGGTGTGATAACTCTTGCTTCCCTTGACCACCCAGAATCTACAAAGATTCAGTAACCGACGTTTGGGCAGGTGTCATAGCATTAGTCCTGTGGGAAAATTCACACCGATTTATGATGGTCCATTTTATAGCATGGTTTCTAGGTTTGTAGTTCAGAGAAAAGCTGGGACTGCTTATGTTGGAGCTGAAGTCAGTCAAGCTTTATAAGTATGGATTAAATGTATTTTAAATGAATTCATATAAAATATTCTTAGAAATACTACAGTTTTATATATTGTCAAATATGAACTAGTTTTATCTTGTTACTTGGTAAAGGCTTCTGAATGGAATGTGGGAAGTAATCATGGCTGTGACATTTAAATTTGTTACTAGTATATTTCAAATACTGTAGGTCTTCTTTTACTAAAAGCAATATTTCACTAATTTCTTTTTTTCAGGGATGAAATATCCAATTGTTATAAGGAATACAAAGGTAAAGAGTCTTTTTTTTTTAAGATTTTATTTATTTATTTTTAGAGAGGGCGAGGGAGGGAGAAAGAGGAGAGAAGCACTGATGTGTGGTTGCCTCTCACACGCCCCCTACTGGGGACCTGGGCTGCAACCCAGGCATGTGCCCTGACTGGGAATCAAACCAGCGACCCTTTGGTTTGACCCTTTGGTGCTCAATCCAGTGAACCACACTAGTCAGGGCCAAAGATAAAGATTCTTAAGCAAGACTACTTCCATCTATTTTATTTACTTTCATCCCCTCTCCTTTCCTAAAGAGATGAATTAACCACAGTGATGTATTTTATGTCACAGAACATAGTCTGTCTAATGTAAAGTTATTCTGAGAGAAATTCTTTGAGAGCAATGTAACAGTTTTCATTCTAGAAAGGGTTTCACCTTGGAAATATATTCATATAGTGATAGTGCTGGCAAAGAACAGGATTATCAGTACTTGGGGTGTTTCATTTTAAGGCAAAACTGATAGGTATTTTATTGTTCTACCAGCTTATCTACCTTTTTAACTCTCTACTAATGAGAAAACTTGGGTGGGGAGGCGCAGGTTGTACGGGGAGATGGACTGCTTTCCTTTATCTTAACAAAATCTAAAACAGGGACTGCTGAATGGCGTGAAGGTACTGCATTTGCTCTGTGTGTGTTCACTGAGTGATCAGGGTTCAGTCAGGACAGCAGATACACGAATAAGGGTAGTAGCATTTATTATAAGAATTAGGCTTTACGCAATTGTGAAAGGATCTGGGGAAGCAAAGGTTCAGACGGAGGGTTGGTAGAACAGAGGTGTGTCTAACCAGTCTGAGAAGCCAAGGGCATCCAGTAGTTGAAGTAAACTGCAAGTGAGAAGCTCATGAGGAGAGCTGGGGAAGGTCTTGCCTCTATGTTCACCCCAAGTGGTAGGCTAGGGTGGTGGCTGGTTAGCAGGATGAGTATGTGGGAAGCAGAGCTGGATTTGGAGAATAAATTCACTTAGCAGTGGCTGTTGGTCACCTCCTTGGACTAGAATGACCTTCAAAGAATAGTGGCTGCTGCTTTACTTCTGCTTGCCAGATCATATGCAATTCTTCTTTTGGTCAACTTTAAGTTGGTACCATAAAAGGAAGGGGATTCTGTCAATTATAGTTCCTAGTGTAACTAAATTGACATGGGATAAATCCTCACAGTCCATCCCTTTTCTACTTGGCATCCATTCACAACCCTTATAACCACATTTCATTTCCAAATAAAAACAGTAAAACAATACTTACACCTGCAAGGTTCAACTATCTTTCATACAGCTGAAGACATGCTTACCACCAAAACAAAATACCACAGGCTTAAACAACAGAAACTTACTTCGTCACAGTTCTGGAGTCTAGGAGTCTAAGATCAGGGTGTCACCAGGGTTCTGGTGGGAGCTCTCTTGCCCTGTAGATGGCTGCCTTCTCACTGCGTCCTCACATGGTCTCTTCTCTGTGTGTGCTCAGGTGGAGTGGGAGAGAGGGAGGGAGAGAGGAAGAGCAGGGGAGGAGAGAACATGAAAATGTGAGCACGCACAATTTTTGGTGTCTCTCTTATAAGAGAACCAGTCCCATTAGATTAGGGCTTTACTCCTGTGACCTCATTTAACCTTAATTACCTCCCCAAAGGCTCTATTTCCAAATATAGTCACATTGGGAGTTAAGGATTTGACGTACAAATTTTTCGTGGTAGGAGGGACACAATTCATTTTATTGCAGTGAGGAAAAAGAAAGAATTATGTAATTATAGATAAATACATTTATTTCACAGTAAGGAATACATAACTACTACATTTCTCATAACTACTACATTCCTCATTTATGTCACCAATCATGTGGTCATAGCTGAGATTTACAATGTCCTTCTTCTACTATCCATTCTATAGTCCCTTGACCCTTGGCAAGTATCTCAGCTGGTCCGGGTTCCTAGTTTGGTGCAGTAACTCAAACTTTTATTCCTGAAGTGTCTCTGCCATTAGCAGCCCTGCCTGTTTTGTGTTGTGGTGGTTTCTGTTAATTTTTATAACAATACATGGGGACACTAAGAGAGAGCCCAGGAGATCTATTTTGCAGACGTACTCTTTATCACTCCCAAGCTCTCTGTGTGGAGCACTCGATTTCTCCTTGCAAGTCAGGATCAGTTACCCCCATTCAGTGCAGTAATCTTCTCTGCCTATTGATTCAGTGGCATGAGGAACCCTTCCATTAGTGGCAATGGGTGACAGTATCAACCTCTAGCATAATGGAATAATTGCTTATTTTCTAATGGAAGCATTTTTCCCTTGGCAACTAAGACTTCTAAACCATTAGAGCCCAAAGTTGTGGGGCTAGGAAGCAGAAATTTGGATTAGGAGCAGAAACTACTGGATTATTGTAAGGAGCTCCTTCCATTTTTGCCTGTTGATTTGTAGAGCTGTGTGAATCCTGGCTGTGGGAGAAGCAACACCGTATATCTGTTACTGACTTAGAGCATATAGCACATCCTGGAAGACATTGCCCCGCCCTGCAAGGTGGTGTTGCCAGCCAGCGAGTACTGTTACTGAATCTTCAAAAGTCCATTCCACTTTCTCACCCAGCAGCTTCAGGATGATGGGGGCAATGATAAAAATCAGTGAATTCCACAAGCATGAGCCTATTGTTATACGTCATTTACTATAAAACAAGCTCTTT